>JAAKBH010001002.1:0-12500 GCA_019776075.1 Amaranthus palmeri
TGGAAGCTGTAGTTGGTAAAAAAAACAAAGTTTGCGGCTGTTTATTTGAAATTGCGTACACTTAGAGGCTGTAGTTGGTAAATGATCCTTCATTATTTGATGTTTATCAAAATGTGGACTCCGCAAAAGATTTTTGGAACATTCTTAAAGGTAAGTTCATGGCCGAGGATGCAACAAGTATCACAATAAAAAAATAGTTCATTTTAGCAACAATGAAAGTCGTTGCTAAAAACCAGATTTTGTTGCTAAAAAATGTTTTTTTCAACGACTTTTGTTGTTGCGGGTACAACAGTAGCTAAAAGTTTTAGCAATGACTTTGGTAGTGGCAAAATCTTGCACTTTTTTTGCAACGAGTTTTATTTATGCGAAAAAAATGTGGTTGCAATTTATACAAAGATTTTAGCAACAAAAAAGTCATTGCCAAATCTTTTGCATTTTTAGCTACAATTTATACAATGACTTTGGTGTAGAAGACTTCTTACCCTTCTCATTTTCAATGCCCTTCTCATTAGATCCCTCCCCTATATATATATATATATATATATATATATATATATATATATATATATATATATATATATATATATATATATATATATATATATATATATATATATATATATATATATATATTTTGCAAATTAGGAAATATATATATATATATATATATATATATATATATATATATATATATATATATATATATATATATATATATATATATATATATATATATATATATATATATATATATATATATTGCAAATTAGGGAAAATATATAAATCTGAAAAGAAACAACACTGAGACTTAGTTGTCCAGAACTGCCGGCATAAAAAACCCCTGCGAGGGGAAAAAGCCATTAGAGACTGGATCCAAGAATCAGGCCATCCGAACAAAGCATAGGGATGGGCTATGCATAAAGTAACTGAAAACACCATGCACCGCAAAGGTGCTTAACCCCATACACCCAATTCTACAATCCTAACAACTACACAACTACACCAAAATACAACCAAAATACAACCAAAACCATAAAAACACCCTCCTCCATAAAGAAAATAAGGAGGCTATATAACACCTATTACAAAAAACACCATAAAAAGAGTTAAGAATGGATTAACACGGCATAATAGTGTAGCCAACACCCGGTATCAAGTCTTGCCCAAGTAACTCCTTTGCCCATGTACTTATGCGAATCTTCAAAGTGTTGAAGAAGAGATCAATATTTGGTACTCCATTATTGAACTTGATCTTATTTCTTTCATACCATAATGACCAGAGTACACATCCTAAGATCAAGTTCCAAAGTTTTCCCCTGCGTTTGAAAGGAGCCAAGCGACGCCAAGCCTCTACAAACTGCGTACATCGATTTGGGAGTACTCCTGAGATATTCCACCATTGTAGCACTTTCATCTAAATGCTCCAAGAGAACTGACAAGTAAACAAAATATGAGAGTTAGACTCCAAAACATCATTACAAAAAGGACATAAAGCCTGTACGTGCTCAATTAATGCCTTCTCCACCAAGATATCACCGGTCTTAAGTTTCTCCAAGTTGGCCAACCAAATAGTCAATTGCACTCTAGGTGGCACCTTTAAGCTCCAAATGAAAGAAGTGATTGATCTAGGAAGTAAGTGGGACTCCGATTCATATATCTTCTCCATTATTGCTTTTGTTGGGAATCTTTGATAATCCACTCCATGCCAATTGGTCCCATCAACTGTGTCATTCTTAAGTTTAAAATTTTCAAGCAGAAGGTTTAATCTTTCAAGGTCTTCCTTTTCCCAATCAAACAATTCTCTTCTCCAACTAAGATGGCATAACCACTCGTTATCTACCCATGCTCCCATCTCACAAATCATTGCATCACCTTGGTTAGACACCACAAACAATCTATGGAAATTATGCTTCAGAGGACCTACAGGAGCCCATTTATCATGCCAGAATCTGATTGTCTTTCCATCCCCAACCAGACAGCTCATCCCTTCTTCCACGACATCTCTAATCTTCTTTGTATCAGTGTCGTTTGATACCAATGATGCCCAAGTACCCGTTTTGATGTGTGCAAAGGCTTCGGAGGAGGCCTTAAGGCCCTTGATACTATAAATAGAAATCAAGATGCACTTCCACAAAGTATTATCACACCCCGAGAAGCGCCACCACCATTTGTATAGGAGAATGAGATTCTTGAACAATATGTTTCCAACCCCCAAACCCCTTAAGTTTTTGGGGAGTTCAATTGAGGACCATTTAACAGAAGGTGTCACCATATGATTATTCGAAGAAGAACCCTAAAAGAACTTTCTTTGAATCTTCACTATACTTTGAGCAACAGCCTTAGGCATTCTAAACATGCTCATATAATAAACCGGAAGACTGTTGATGACGCTTTTAATCAAAGTAATTCTTCCTGCCATAGATAGTACTTTAGATTTCCAAGCAGCCAACTTATTTTCAATCTTTGATAGCACAGGTTTCCATGCAGAGCACCGGTTCATATTATCTCCCAAAGGAAGTCCAAGGTAGGAAACTGGACAAATTGCATGCTCACACCCCACACGACTGGCAATGGATCTAGCCCACTCAAAGCTGTTGGAGCTCCAAGAAATAATACACAATTTATTGTAGTTTAGGTTCAGACCTAACATAAGTGCAAAAACATCCAGAATCCTAAAGTAGTTCATCACCACCCTATCCTTCATAGGCACAAATATTAGAGTATCATCAGCAAATTGTAAGTGCTTAATCGGAACTTTATCTTTTCCAATTTCGACCCCTTCAATTAACTGTAGATCTTCGGCCTTCCTAAAGAGGCTTATTAATGCCTCACTCACTAGGATGAAAAGATATGGAGAAAGCGGGTCACCCTGTCTCAACCCCTTTTCCATCTTCATAGGTTTCAGCGGGGAACCATTAAGTAACACTGAAAGGGAAGCAGACGTCACACATTGCATAATCCATTTAATCCATCTTCTCCCAAAACCCATTTTAACCATAACCTGTTCCAAGAAAGACCATCTAACTGAATCATAAGCCTTTTGGAAGTCTAATTTCAACAAAGCACCCTGTATCTTCTTCTTCTTTAGCCAACGGATTGCTTCACTAGCCACCAAAACACCATCGAGTATCTGTCTATCCATCACGAATGCACTCTGTGACTCATCAATAAGGGGAGCAATGACTACCTTAAGTCTTAACGAAAGTAACTTAGAGATAATCTTATAAATAGCACCCACCATGCTAATGGGGCGAAAATCCTCAATCGAAATAGGGCTCGCAATCTTCGGTATAAGAGTTACCCATGTGACGTTGATTGCCTTTGCCTCTTCACCATTCTTTAAAAACCGTACAACAAATCTATAAATGTCCTCCTTTATTTGCTCCCACATTTCTCTAATAAAGTTAAAATTGAAGCCATCGAATCCAGGAGATTTATCAGTACCACATGCCCACATGATAGAGGGCTTTTTTGGTCGTTTGCTAAAGCCTCTAATCAAACAAAATTTATAAACACCCTTAATTAACACTACACAAGTATAGTGGCAAGTAGGGGGTCGATCCACAGGGAGACGAGTTGCGAGACTTAGGGCCTCTTTAGGTGTTGGGGGAACATGGAATAGAGATTGGTGAGGGCTAAACTACAACTACAACTATAAAAGAAACAAACAAAGAAACATCGGGGTAGGGGCTAACTCGTGTGCAACGGATTTTCTATAGTTAGATTAGGGTTTACTTTGATTTGATTGCAAAGGTGTGGATTCAAATACGAAGAGCGATCCGATCCTGGATCGGGCTTGGGATCGCCTCCGTTAATCCCGTTCCCATCACTCTCGTGAGTGAGAACAAGATCTACGGGCAACAAAAATCCAACAACCCGTCAATTCTCTTCTCCTCTCGGAGTAAGAGGGTAAAACTCCCTTTTCATGGGGCGAGTACAAGTTTCGACTCTCGTCGTTCCCTTGACTCAACTCCTCCCATTGAAATAAAGTCGGTTCTCAATGCGGACCCAACTCTCGTTGGTGCTCGGGAAGGAGA
The DNA here is from genome assembly GCA_019776075.1 of Amaranthus palmeri. Lineage (NCBI taxonomy): Eukaryota > Viridiplantae > Streptophyta > Magnoliopsida > Caryophyllales > Amaranthaceae > Amaranthus > Amaranthus palmeri. The sequence continues at coordinate 4,038 of JAAKBH010001002.1, forward strand.
TCCGGGTGACCTCAAATCAATGGGAAAAGCTACCCACTTTCAAGGGTTCACAATCAAAACAACATCAACCCATCTCTAACCATAATCAATCCATTAGCACAAAATGAGTCAACCCCTAACCCTAAACAACTACTCACTACTCATAATCACAACTAACAAAATCATAAACAACATATAACATAAGCATTCTAACACCAATAACTTAAAATAAACAAGACAAAAGTAAAATAATAAACAAAAATAAATCAATATCATGAGATAACTAAAATAAACAAATACATAATAATAAAATTACTAAAAAAGAAAAATAGGATTAGAGATTACCAAAAACTAGGAGAGAGATTCAAGAAAATAAATAGAACCCATAAAAAGCCAAGATTGAAACTCCATGAAAATGGTTTACAAGCTTCAAATGATCACCAACAAAAGATAATAGAAGTAGTGAAAGACAAAGATTAACAATAAAAACTGAGTTTTGATCAATTTAATCAAGTCTAGAACAAAGAGGAATTAAAATGAGAAAGCTAGGGTTTATGTACAATAAGAAGAGAAGATGTAAAAATCTGAAAAAATAAAAATGGCTAAAATATTACTTAGTCTAAACTATTACAAATACCCTCTATTTATACCCCTTACAAAATAGGATATTTTTGCCCTAATAATAATGAGAAAATATCCCTTAAAATATTGGAAATATGTGGGGTCAAAGTTATTGGAAAGACTTCTTGCTGCTGCGATTTGAGATCGATCGGTCGATCCTTTGAGATCGATCGGTCGATCTCGTATGTGAATGTTTTTCACTTTCTGGAACATCACCCAAAATGAGATCGATCAATCGATCTACATAGATCGATCGGTCGATCCTCCTTGCCTTGCTAAATAACATTCTGGAAGTTTTTGTTTATGAGATCGATTGGTCGATCTAAAGAGATCGATCGATCGATCTCCTTCTTTTTCAGCATACCATTTTTAAAATGCTATATCTCCTTCGTTATAACTCCGATTTTGACGTGTGACCAGCCGATTCGAAGCTAACGAACCCAACTTTCGCCATCCATTAGCATATCCACCAAAATTTGAGTGAGGTGACTTCCATCGGCACTTAAGTTGACTTTTCATACATAATGCTTCTTGCTTTGCTCGGTTGGACTTTTCTCCACCTCTTGGCCTTATTTCTTCCTCGACTTTATGTCTTCTCCAAGATAGCATGCTTTGAAGCTCGAAAATAGGTGATCATTCTACAAAAACAAGCGAAAAACATGCTACCCTACAAAAGGGCGTGAAACCAGCCAAATGCAATGGAAATGCACGTAAACCAAGAAATAATCAAAAAATATTATGCCCAAATATACGGTCAAATGAGGTTTATCAACTCCCGCCAAGCAAGCCTTTGCTAGTCCCTAGCAAAGAGACTAGGTAGGAAAACATGAAAGCAGGGGGCAACAAAAACAAACTAAGCTACAAAAGTAAAACTAGACTACAAAAAGCAATAAAACCTAAGACTCACTTTCGTAGGAATCACGGTCGCACTTAGCACGTACGACAAGCCCTTTAAACCTCCAGGTCTCCCAAAGTGGACGAGTAAGGTCTCGTGAGGGTTTTTCAGAAGGAGACCCACAAATCCAATGCAAATGCGAATGCAAGGATGCAAAGTAAATGCAACTAAAAACTACAATGCAAAGTCTTAATGTGATGTGATGCATGGTGAGTGGAAATCAAAGCAATGCGAGCTATGCACGAGCAAAACTCTTCCCTAGCCATGGGTGTGCAAGTACAATGGTCTCAGTAGAGCGCAATACCAAAGAGAATGACCAATTCCACAAACTTGAGATCACTAGGGTAAGCTACATCACAGGTTATGCCATCCACTACCTAGAGAGGTCGCAAGTCTACGCTCCCCGGGTTATTTCTCAAAGGATGTGAAAAATATGCAATGGCGCTCTTGTGTTTGATTTTGGTTCGTGTTTCGCTCATAATCTTCCGACTAAAGATGAGTCGGGAATCAAACATGTAATAGGGGCAAATCATGGGGATTGTGTCATATCTTACTCCAGCACAGAACAAGCTAATCGGACCAAGTCGAACAGGCTAGCAAAGGGTTGTAATGTCGGCTTAGGGTTAAGGTGGGATGCATTTGGGAATGTGGAGCTAAGTAGAGGATAGCAAGTGACCCTAAACGAAACAACCACAAACATCTCATGATAAATCCATGAAAACTATATCCACAACCTTAATAACCCAATAATCTCATATAAGCACAAATGATCTCTATCATAAAACACCATCAAAAATCTGAAAACTCAATAAAATCTCATAAGCACATATGTCTCCAAGCTCATCTCCCAAATAAAATATCGACCTCCTCACTCATATAAATATATGTGTATAAAACTCAATGAAGAACAAGAGAGAGGTCTCCTCAAACATAAAATATGTATGGATAATCTCAATAATAAGCACGGGAGGAAATATGAGAAAGATAATATGAGCTGGATAAGAATGAATAGAGTCATGAAAACCAACAACCAAAAACATAACCAATAACCTACTAATCACTGTAGCACACAACAACCCCACCATCACTAAGCTATCCTCTAGGTAAGAAGAGGGAACAATTTGGCTCATGTGGAGGCTACATAATGTGGCTACAAAAGAAAAGGAAAAGGCAAAAACTTGGCTTATCCTAAAGTCAGATTGCGTTCAAGGTAGGCTATTTGGCTATGTAGCTTAATTCTAGCGAACGTGTTATCATCCCTGGTCTCAAGAAAAGCCGACCACGCTGGAGAAGAACCGACACAATACTTAGACCCCCTAACTAGCACTCAAAACGAATGGAACTCGCGAGGAGTCCAAGAAGGCTCAATCCTCACAGGCTAGTCGAAATGCGCCTCTAAAGGTAGTCATCCAAGCCACCAACCAAGCAAACCCAGGTCCCCCAAGCTATGTGGAAAATAGTCAGACTCTAGGTCCCAAAACAGGCACAGGGCTAAGGAAATACGAGTTTGCATAAGATCAGACCACAGAAGCACACACCAGAAGCTCGCATGCTAGTTTCACAACTCAACCATCTTATTGAAAACTAAACATGAATATGCAATATATACACTATGTATGAATGCAAGATGAATATGCGAAATATATACAAAATAATATATGCAATGATCTAAACTATAGCTATATGAAGCTAAATGCACAAACAAATTGGTGGAAGTGACAATGGATTTGACCATCTCTCCCCCAAGCTAAAACTTTGCTAGTCTCTAGCAAATGAGAAAAGAGAAAAAGATGAAACATTTAAAACCATGGTCAACAAGATTGTCACGACTCCTAACACAAACACATGCTAGCAAATAAAAAGAGAGAAGAAGGTCATACCTAAGCTAGGAGGGCTTTCACTCCTAGCATTACCAATACCACCATCAAGTGGTCTAAGAACTCTCCGCTCCTCAAATGAAATGGAGGCATGAAGCACAAAGCTAGAACGATTGCCTCCCCCAAGCTAGGGTGAAGCTATATTCTTCATGTTTGGCTCAATTGCTCTTTTGAGCCTTCTTTCTCTTCCTCACCCTTGGGGGACTGTTAGCATTGACCCTCTCAAAACCATCAAATTAAACACAAGCAAAACTTGTGGAGGGTCAATTCTAAAGGTCGCTTGGATCTGCAAACTTTAACAAACAATACTACAAACCAAGCGTGAGCACCGACTAGCAAAAAAGCAATGCAATGAATGATATACAAAAATGAAACAAAAACAATATGTACAGTTGGGTTGCCTCCCAACAAGCGCTTCTTTAAGGTCTTTAGCTAGACCTGACTCACTATGTTGTAGTGAGTCAAACTCCGGAGGAGTTTATCAAACTCACTCCCCACAACAGCAGAAATTGGGGAGTGAAAGAGAGAGAGAAGAAAGAGGAGAAACAGAAACACAACAAAGACCGACTTTCCATAACATGATGAAAAGTCGGGAGAAGAACGAACAAAGGGAGGGGGGAGGGAAGCAAGCGGCATAGTAACACAAGCATCAAAATGAGCATGAAAAACAACGATCGAAAGCTTCTCATTATGACAAAGAGGTGTAGGGTGAGACTCAATAGAAGACACACTAAAAGTATGTACTTGAGACTCCTCAATAACGCACATATCAACCTCTAAATCATTGGGTTCATACAAAGGGTTATCATGCACAAAGATAGGAGACTTGGTAATGTGAGGCACACGAGGTACCTCAATAAGAGTCTCACATGCAACGGGTGCAGAACCACATGGCATAGGAAAATCATGTTCAAGAGGCATAAAAACAGGAGACTCATACATACACATAGTAGAGGACTCATGAAAACAATGCACAAAATCACATGACTCACCCATGTGAGAATCACAAAGGGGTGGAGGAGAGCAATCAATAGAAGAGGGGGATGCTTGGTCAAGATCTAAGGCCAAAGCCTCATTAGGTCCTAAACATTCCTCTAAGTTCTCATTATATGAATCAAGACTCTCTACAAGGTCCACCATATCCTCAACTAAAGTGTCATCACCACTAGGAGCATCAACCAATGTAGAATTCCCATCATTCCCAACAAGGTCAAAAGAGTAAGCAATGGGTATCTCAAGGGGAGGGGAGTTAGGCATTTCCTTCTTATAAGTATCCTTAGCCAACCATAAATACATGTTCCAACCTTGCTCAATTGGTTGGTCAAGAAACTCATATTCGTAAATAACCTCAATTTGTTCCCTAGTCCTATCATTCAAACCCATGTACAAAGCTAAATAAATTTGTCCCTTTTCAAAACAATGGTTATAGGGGAGGGAATCACCATATCTCCTAAAGAACCTCCAAAAAGGCTCATGCTCAAACTGATAACAAGAATAACTAGCCATTGAAGAGAATATGATTTTTTTTTTTTTTGATTTTTTTTATATACAAACAACACCAAAGAAATCTACCTAAGTCCTACAAATCTCACCTCCCCGGCAACGGCGCCATTTTGATAGATAGAGGGCTTTTTTGGTCGTTTGCTAAAGCCTCTAATCAAACAAAATTTATAAACACCCTTAATTAACACTACACAAGTATAGTAGCAAGTAGGGGGTCGATCCACAGGGAGACGAGTTGCGAGACTTAGGGCCTCTTTAGGTGTTGGGGGAACATGGAATAGAGATTGGTGAGGGCTAAACTACAACTACAACTATAAAAGAAACAAACAAAGAAACATCGGGGTAGGGGCTAACTCGTGTGCAACGGATTTTATATAGTTAGATTAGGGTTTACTTTGATTTGATTGCAAAGGTGTGGATTCAAATAAGAAGAGCGATCCGATCCTGGATCGGGCTTGGGATCGCCTCCGTTAATCCCGTTCCCATCACTCTCGTGAGTGAGAACAAGATCTACGGGCAACAAAAATCCAACAACCCGTCAATTCTCTTCTCCTCTCGGAGTAAGAGGGTAAAACTCCCTTTTCATGGGGCGAGTACAAGTTTCGACTCTCGTCGTTCCCTTGACTCAACTCCTCCCATTGAAATAAAGTCGGTTCTCAATGCGGACCCAACTCTCGTTGGTGCTCGGGAAGGAGATCCGGGTGACCTCAAATCAATGGGAAAAGCTACCCACTTTCAAGGGTTCACAATCAAAACAACATCAACCCATCTCTAACCATAATCAATCCATTAGCACAAAATGAGTCAACCCCTAACCCTAAACAACTACTCACTACTCATAATCACAACTAACAAAATCATAAACAACATATAACATAAGCATTCTAACACCAATAACTTAAAATAAACAAGACAAAAGTAAAATAATAAACAAAAATAAATCAATATCATGAGATAACTAAAATAAACAAATACATAATAATAAAATTACTAAAAAAGAAAAATAGGATTAGAGATTACCAAAAACTAGGAGAGAGATTCAAGAAAATAAATAGAACCCATAAAAAGCCAAGATTGAAACTCCATGAAAATGGTTTACAAGCTTCAAATGATCACCAACAAAAGATAATAGAAGTAGTGAAAGACAAAGATTAACAATAAAAACTGAGTTTTGATCAATTTAATCAAGTCTAGAACAAAGAGGAATTAAAATGAGAAAGCTAGGGTTTATGTACAATAAGAAGAGAAGATGTAAAAATCTGAAAAAATAAAAATGGCTAAAATATTACTTAGTCTAAACTATTACAAATACCCTCTATTTATACCCCTTACAAAATAGGATATTTTTACCCTAATAATAATGAGAAAATATCCCTTAAAATATTGGAAATATGTGGGGTCAAAGTTATTGGAAAGACTTCTTGCTGCTGCGATTTGAGATCGATCGGTCGATCCTTTGAGATCGATCGGTCGATCTCGTATGTGAATGTTTTTCACTTTCTGGAACATCACCCAAAATGAGATCGATCAATCGATCTACATAGATCGATCGGTCGATCCTCCTTGCCTTGCTAAATAACATTCTGGAAGTTTTTGTTTATGAGATCGATTGGTCGATCTAAAGAGATCGATCGATCGATCTCCTTCTTTTTCAGCATACCATTTTTAAAATGCTATATCTCCTTCGTTATAACTCCGATTTTGACGTGTGACCAGCCGATTCGAAGCTAACGAACCCAACTTTCGCCATCCATTAGCATATCCACCAAAATTTGAGTGAGGTGACTTCCATCGGCACTTAAGTTGACTTTTCATACATAATGCTTCTTGCTTTGCTCGGTTGGACTTTTCTCCACCTCTTGGCCTTATTTCTTCCTCGACTTTATGTCTTCTCCAAGATAGCATGCTTTGAAGCTCGAAAATAGGTGATCATTCTACAAAAACAAGCGAAAAACATGCTACCCTACAAAAGGGCGTGAAACCAGCCAAATGCAATGGAAATGCACGTAAACCAAGAAATAATCAATAAATATTATGCCCAAATATACGGTAAAAATGAGGTTTATCACCACACTGCCTCCTTAACTTCCTCTCTCGACGGTATAGCCTCAAGGAATCTCACTTGATCTACCGATAATGTTGAATGGACACCCAAATCAAAATCTAATTCCGGGACCTGCGGCTGTGAGAAGCGGTCTTCAATATAATTATTGATCTCCCTTCTAAGGTTATCAACACCCGAAATCAATCTCCCATTAATCATCAACTGTGCTATTTCATTTCTCTTCCTTTTTATGATTGTGGTTGCATGGAAGAATTTGGAGTTTCTATCCTTTAAACTGAAACCATAAGAACGAGCTTTTTGTCTCCATACTCTTTCCCGTCTGATCAACCAATTTGTAAGATGACTCTAAGCTGCACACAATCTTGCTCTTTCAACCTCATTCAAATCTCGTGATTCATTTGAGATCTGCAACTCATGGATCACACTTTCAAGCTTTTTTATTTTCTCATCCATACATTCGAAGTGCTCCTTACTCCAGTTTCTCAAAGGCGCTTTCAAGGCCTTAAGTTTATTTGGTAAACCCAAGTTTGGAAGATTGTCCCATTCCCTGCATAAGAATTTCTTGAATTCAGGATTTAAGAACCAGCTGTTATATGCTCTGAACGGTTTAGGCCCCCAGTTAACTTTCTTCTCCAAAGTAAGTAATAGCGGATTATGATCCGAGAAACTCCTTTTCAATCCTTAAAGATGAAGATTCGGATAAGCAAGGAACCACTCATTGCTACAAAGACACCTATCTAACTTACTTTGAGAATTAAGCCTTCCCCAAGTAAATTTCACACCATGCAAAGGAATATCAATTAATTGGAGATCATGAATCCATGCCACAAAATCCCTCATACTTATGTCATTTCTGTATTGCCCAATTCGCTCATCAGGATGCATAACCTCATTGAAATCACCCAATAGTAACACCGGTTTCCCCACTGAATCCAAAATATTTCTAAGCCCTTCATACATATCTTGTCGTCCTCTTCTATCATTTGGCCCATAAATTATTCCCAAAAAACAGTTTAAATTGGTGTTAACCACACAACCTTCTAGTACTATCCATCTTTCGCCCACAATTTTTCGAGACACCTTGAAAATATTCGGATCCCAAATAGCTACAATGCCTCCACTACTAGTTTCCGATGCTAAAGACTCGCACCATTCATATCCATCATATCCCCACAATCTTTTAACTCTACGTACAAAAGAAAATTTATGTTTGGTTTCCACAAGTCCTACAAGCGAGACCCTATTTCTTTTAATCAAATTTTTGATCGAAACACACTTTTCACCTTTCTCCGACCCTCTAATATTCCAAAAAAGCAAATTCATAATAAAACAATTAAAACACCAAGGAAGAAGAACTTACAGAGCCCCTTAAGGGTTGTTTTCCTCCATCACCAATAATCGCTTTGACTTTCTCAATGCCGAAATCACCGAATTTTCATTCCTCGCTTTTACCCCAACTCGTTTTGCAGTGTTCCACGTTTCTATTGCTTCCATGCTGCTAGTAGAAGGAGTCGAAGGAACCA
>JAAKBH010001002.1:17500-65909 GCA_019776075.1 Amaranthus palmeri
ATGCAGAGGTCTCAAATTGCCGATCTGTTTAAGCGAAATGATAAATAATAGATCAAAGTAGGAGGATAATTAAATATTATCGTTTATTATAAAAATACATAATAATCAAATTTGTACACTTCAAGATGATTACATCAACTAAATAACAAAATGCAATAAAGTCCTCGACATCATAAATTATTTTTAGATGCGGCCTGGATCTGAACCTGAATGAATCGCTCAGCGCTTAACGTTATGCATAACTTCCTGTCCAGTTCAAATTGCGGAAATTATACACTACATTTACAAAATAATAAATAAAGTACGAACATGTAATTAATTGAGACCACTGTATACATTTACTATATTCTTTTACTGTTCCATACTATTAAGTAATTAAGATATCGATATCATTCTCAACCCTGTTAGAAGTACGTTACCTCCTCTTATACAATTCGATAATCTTAATACTTAAGTAAGTTCATTTGGTTAATACTTTACTGTACCATGCATCATAGCATCAACACTAATCATGTTTATCACTGATCAACAACAAAACAAGATGAAACCTAATAAATGTAAGTCTGGCAAGTTTAGTGTCGAAGCCTTATATCTAAATGTGATGGGAGTCGTCAACCGTCCAATACATTTATGATCTGGCTTCTACTGGATAGGTAGCTAACCCCCTGTCTTACATAACATTTCAAGTGCCGGCTAACACGGGCATCGGGATTATATTTTACATGCCGATCCATGGTGGTAACTTTACATGTTATAAACTAGTTTTAGTTCGGATTTTACATAACATTAGGGTCATTCAACAATACTCATATAATATCACACAAGTATATCATATTTTTATTATTACAAGTTGACTTTGACTTTAAACAACTTTGGTGGTAACTTTATTTAAGAAGACTAGTTGTGGGGCCGCGTGCTACGCACGCGATCCCCCAAGTTAAACTATCGGATTTCATAATGGTGTTTTATACTATTTTATTAAAAATAATACGAATGAAAATATTAGAATTTCAATGTGCTGTAAAAATGTAATGATATAAATGCTGAAAATGTATCAGTATTAGTATACAACTAAATCAGAGGTATGAAAACGTATCAAAGTTCGGTTTAGCTAATACACAATCAAATCCAATTTTTTTAAAGTGAAGGGAGAAAATAGACGAATGCTCTCAAATTTTTATTTTTTTTTATCAAATTTTAGTACAAGATCGATTGGAGATGTATCATCTCTGAGCACATTTATTAAGTTCAACAAATATAAAATCAAAGTTTCATTTCGCTAAAACAAAATCAAGAAATAATTCTAAACATGGATTAAAGGAATCAAATTAACACCTAAAATAATTACAAGTATTTTATTATCCTAAAATGCAAGGCATAAAATTGATATAATATGAATCATCATTGAGCTATTATTATAAGTCGTCAATATGATTAAATCACGGGTCTCCTTTTCAAGTTATTTCAACAAACATAAAACCAAAGTCTCCCAGATGAAATAAAGCACGAACATCTTTGTAATTTGATTAAAAAAACAAAGGAAAGACTTAAACATGAATTAAAATCATGTACATCTTTTGAAGCCATAGGGGAAGATAAATGTTCATCAAGCACAATTATAGATCAATAACATCATCATTGAGCACATTTATTATAACACAAATCTTTTCTTTTTTCGGTCCGTTTTCAGCTGTTCAAATGCTCTTAAATCTTATATCAAATCCGAGGTACAAAATCGGTATTACATATATCATAATTAAGCTATTATTACAAGCCATCAACAACAAATTAACTTTTAAATCGATTGCACTTTAACAATACGATACCCAAATATTCGATTTTCCAATAATCTCAAGCTCAAAAATATATTAAAATTAATTAGCTGATAAGTCATGATTCAAAAAACCAAATTCTTAACGAGAACTCTAATATAGAATGCACTTGAAAATGAGAATTCAAAACAGCACAAAATACTTAAACTACATAATCTTTCAGCAATTGATCAGTATTTTGTGTTTATCATTTTCCTGTAGATGTCATGGTCCCAAGCTAGCTTCATGATCAGAATTTTGTTTCATTCGTGCTAGTTTTGACAATATTTTTGTTGCTAATTGTTTGATTTCCTCTTCTTTGGGGTCCTTTCGCTTGTTAAAAATCTTTATTAATCTTACAACTGTTGAGAAACTTATTTCGAGTTTTTGCAATGTATCATCACAAAATCGACTACGCATTGCAAAATTCTTCAGATGTCACGCACCCATTAGTTGTTCTCATGAATTTGAACTCTATAGTAAAAGAAACCAAATTTATCTTTAGGTCATTGATATTACTTCCATCAATACATCTCGAATAAGCATCATAAAATAATCTTCTTTCAGAAATATATCCGAAGGCTCAAATTCACACTCTTCATTTACCTTATCCAAAGTTTTACACTACATAACCTTCAATTCCTAATATGACTTTTCAAGCAAAAACAATGAGGTTTCAACAAAAGCCAACGCACAGATTACCTGGTAAGCACCAGGTATAGTGAAATTCACCAACTAGCGATTCTTGTTTGCCATTCTACCAAATAGCACTCAACTTTTGACAAAACATCTACCGTAGCGATATTAGGCAAAAAACGTTAAATAAAACGTTAAGTTGTGAAATTACTGAATTACCCTTGTTTAATTCTTAAATAGAAGGGTCCTTCTTCTTCTTCATTTCACTCCTCTTTGCTTTGCTGCCATTATTGCCAAGGTTGAAGAAGTATCAAAAATGTCATCATCATCTATACACTCTAAAAATATCTTCTTCTTCTTCATTTCACTCCTCTTTATCATAAAACTATTAAAATTAGTTATTACTAGTTTGCAATTTTATATCTAGTATCAATGCAGACTTCTTTGTTCATTTGCAAGATCATCAGGAATGGTTTGATAGTTTTTAAACTATATAAATATAACATAATTATTCTTTTAAAAAATCAACAACAACTAATTCAATCCCCAAATCACCAATTCCTAAACACCATTTCAAGTTAATCAACTTTAATTTAGGGCAACCAACAGCAATACACTCAATTCCAATATCAGTAACAAAATTACACCTTCATAACCACAAATTCCCCAAATTTATAGCTTCACCAATCGCTGCAACTGCCGAATACCTCAAATTCATCGAGTTCGACAAATCCAACCCCTTCAAATTCACACAATTCGCCACCAAAACGGCCAATCCATCACTAGAAAAAAACTTAAACCGAGACAAATCAACAAAATGCAGCAAAGCAAAGCAAAGAGGAGTGAAATGAAGAAGAAGAAGGACCCTTCTATTTAAGAATTAAACAAGGGTAATTCAGTAATTTCACAACTTAACGTTTTATTTAACGTTTTTTGTCTAATATCGCTACGGTAGATGTTTTGTCAAAAATTGAGTGCTATTTGGTAGAATGGCAAACAAGAATCGCTAGTTGGTGAATTTCACTATACCTGGTGCTTACCAGGTAGAATATCCCTTTTTTTTTGTCAAATGATTTTGTATTATATACAAGAGAGATATACAAACAGACGCTCGGGAAAGAAATTAACTCTCCCCAAGCCACCCAAAAACGCTAATACTCAAACAAAAAGGAGATCGAAAGCCAAAACCCCAAAACAACAAACCATCCTAATTAGTTACAAGCATATCAATCATCCTACTGTTTGCCCTCCCCGCAATCCTAAAGACTATACAGTCTATAACCTCCTTTTGAGTAAAGGAATGGTTATCAAAAATCTTTTTGTTGCGTTGCATCCAGATGCTGTAAATCATCTCTGTCCAGGTACCCACTATCAGCTTAGCCCTGTCAGTCTTCTTTTTATTAATTTTACTCACCCGGTGGATTTTCGTGTGAAAATCAGGGTCGTCAAGGCCTCGAGGAAGGAAGTGAAAGATTCGAGCTCTTATCTCCTTAGTGTTAGGACACTGAAAGAGGAGGTGTTGCACTGATTCCCCAGCTCTATTGCATAAGACACACTTATCATCTGGAAGATCTAGCCATTTCCCAATTCTGTCCTTAGTTGACAATCTATCTTGCACGGCGAGCCAAGTAATGAAACAGGCACTAGGACTTGCGACATTCTTTATCATGATGTCCCCCTAGTGGACCTTGGGTTCATCTGCGATGAGAAGCTCGTAGATTCTGCCTATACTGAAGGTGTCCCCATTTGCGACCTTTGTCCAACCCCCTTTGCTTTATAATCTTCTTGAAGCTCCATGAGGCATGGATAGAGGGCCTAATTTCATGAATATCTTGCTTTTTCATATAGTAGCTATGAACCCAATTCATCCACAGATTCTCCTTCTTTCGAGCCATGTTCCACAAATGTTTGAGGATAGCAGCTTTGTTCCACCGATACAAATCCCTCAAATTAAGACCGCCTTTAGAGTAGGGTAAGACGAGTTGTTTCCAGGAGACTGCAGCTTTCTTAGATAACCCATCTTTGCCAGTCCAGATAAACGACCTACACGTGGCCTCCACCATTTTGATCACCTTTTTAGGCAGACAGAAAATTTGGGCCCAGAAGTTAATCATGCCACCAATAACACAGCGAACCAATTGAATCCTGCCTGCATACGATAACAATCTAGAAGACCAGTAGCCGATCTTGCCTACAATTTTGTCCACCAAGGGCTTGCAATCACGAGCGTTCAGCTTCTTGGAGTGGAGGGGAACTCCCAGGTATCTAAACGGGAAGGGGCCTTCTATCATATGCAATACGTGTAAGATTCTCTCTTTGGCCTGGCTACAAATTCCTGACATATAGACTTTGCTTTTGTTGTTGTTCGCCTCGAGACCCGAAGCCTTTGAAAATCTGTGAAAAGTATTCATCATGCTTTGGACAGAAGGGATATCGGCTCTACAGAACATTAGCAGATCATCAGCGAAAAGGAGGTGTGTTATGTGCACACGCTTGCACCTGGGGTTGTAGTGGAATCCTGAGGAGTTACTCTGCTCGAGCATAAGTCTAGAAAGATACTCCATAGCGATGACGAAGAGATACGGGGATATAGGATCCCCTTGCCGAAGAACTTTCTTTGCCTTGAAGGGCTTCTGAGGAATACCATTCACCAAGATGGAAAATGAGACCGTGGAAACACACATCTTAGTCTAGTCGACTAACCTAGGAGGAAACCCCATTTCATTCATAACCGAGAACAAGAAATCCCAACTAATTGAGTCATAGGCTTTCCTGAGGTCCATCTTAATCATGCATCTGGGGCTGTTGTTCTTCTTATTATAGCCTTTGATGAGCTCTGCTGCAAGGAGAATGTTATCAGCCATTTGCCTTCGTGGAATAAACCCCGATTGTGCTTGGTCAATCACTTTCCCCATCACTTTCTAGAGTCTGCCTGCGAGCACTCTGGATATGATCTTGTATATGACTGTACAACAGGCAATAGGTCTGAAGTCACCCACTCTGTTGGCGCTTGAAGATTTAGGGATTAAAGTAACCGATGTACAGTTATAAGGAGAAAAGAGAGCAAATTTCATTTTCCTCTTGTCCGACTCATCTTTTTCGACCTCTAATATTTCTGCGTATAAGTTTTATCAAAGACAGACTAATACAAGCATTTACTGCAACAACTTCAAGAGAAACTTAGATTAAATTTGAGTCTTGGAAAATGGACGTGTTCATGTACTAAGAATCAATAATAAAGGAATTTTATGGAAAGGTTAATGATTGTTAAAATTTGAGAAAACCAATAAAATAGATAAAAGTGAGTAAAAAAGTGTGATTTATTGAAAAGTGGGAGAAATGTGTTTATGAGAAAAAAAAAATAATAATTTAAGTGTGTGGATGAGAATTAAATAACGAATGTGGGCCTTAACCAAATTAGAAAATAGATCAAACAAATTAGCTTAAGAGCATACACAATGGTTGCCCAACCCCATCTTGGTTATTGATTATTTTATTATTTTATCCATCTTCCACCTCACTTATAACCACTCTTATAACCATTTAATAACCAATGTATGTCAATAGTTAACCATAATATTTTGGTTATACATTTTCTCTCTCCTACTTTTACCCAACCCCACCACACAATTTGTATTACGTGTCAAGATCTTAGCCATCCATGTCAACCAAAAAGCAAAAAAAAAATTGCATGACCATATACATAACCTGGTTATTTGAATAACCTGGTTATTCAATTGATACCCCAATAATTTCTCTCTCCTCAATATTTTATTAATATTTTCATTTTCTCTCTCTTAATAACCACCCAAATGGTTAATGGCTATGGGTACTCTAAATAAAAACCCAAATTTATAGTTCAAAAACCTCAATAGTAATAAAATTAAGAGAGATCATCAATGGTACCCTTGTGTTACTGCACTTTATCTTTGGTACCCCTGTGTTTTTTAATTACAAGCGTGACTATTTTAAAGTTTTTTCGTTATGTGGCCGTTAAATCTTGAATTTGACACAACCATGGTTAATTTTTGTTCTTCCCTTTTTCCTTTCCTTTTCCTCCTCTCCTTCTGTGGTTGCATCTTCAAGATATTCATCTTGCCCAACCTACCTTCAACCCAAAAACGTTGTTCTTTCAAATAGTAACTTGCTTTTGTAGGTAACCATTGCAACTCAACTTCCAATCCTAACAATCTATCTAGATTATCACCCTCGCCGGTAAAACCACCCTCGCTCAACACCACTGTATGAATATTCATCATCCTCATTGATAAATAAACAATGGCGGCGTGGTGATGGTATGAAATAACCGAACAATGGAATATGTTCCTCAAATTCGATAGTATGAATATTCAATTCTTATGCAATCTTAATTAATTCTTAATAGTACTCTAACCCAATGAGATATGTCATGAATTCATGAATTTGCACATCGATTTTTTTTTCTTTTATGTCTTTAAAAGTATTCACTCATTTTTGCCATTGTAAAACCTAATTTTCAATTTATACCTTCAATTGAATTGAAATACACTCAGCAAAATCCAACAATTTCAATTTCATGTCATGACATGTTCTTAATTATCAGGCAATTTTTGATGATATTGGAAGGAGGAGATAGAAGAAACAAACGACCGAGTGAAACATTATGCAAGAAATTATACAAAATTAATCTTATTTTAATCTATTGTGTCTATTTGTTTAATTTACATCTAACAACCGTTATTAAGTGATTTTTAGTTTTCACTAATTTAAGAGGTTTGATGTAAGGAAGAATGAGTCATCCCATGAAAATACTTGAAGAAGCAGCCATGGAAGGAAAGGGAAAGGAAAGACGAAACTAACAATGGTTAGGTCAAATTCATGATTTAACGACCGCTTAATGGCAAAATCTTAAAAAGGATCTTGTTTGTAATTAGCAAGAGAAGCTAAGGTTATCATTAGAATTAAAAAAACACAGGGGTACCAAAGATAAAGTTAATAACACAGGGGTACCATTGATAATTTCCCATAAGTTAACCCCATTAGAAACAAAGCGCTAAAGTTGAGATACCAAAAATTCTCAATGAACAAAATCAAAAAAATAAGACAATTATACTTGTAATTGAAATAAAAAGATGGTAAAACACTAATTAAAATGTACTCATAACATAGTAGATTTTAATTACCTGAGTATAAGATTAAAATCCAAAAGCCATTAAAATTCTAGAAAAGTTCTAACATTATTAGTTCAATGAGATCGAAGCACTTGAAATTTTGCACAACTTCGTTAGAATAAAAAAGGAAAAAATAATTAAAGATATTAACAATGAAAAACCTAAATTAAAGTAGGAAAAAAAAATATACTTGAACATTATTAAATACAATGAGATCGAAGCACTTGAAATGTTGCAAAACTTCGCCTCAATCAAAAAGCAACAAAATAATTGAAGATATTAACTATGAAAAACCTAGATTAAAATTTGTAAAAAACAAACATACTTGCCATAAACTCATTTGATAAACAGGACCGCCATCATCATACATTTAAACAAACAAATGGGTACCCAAGTCTTCGCTATTTTAATAGAACCCAAATGAGCTTATAAGAAAAACCAAGTATATGCTTACAATTGCTTAGAGAAACTACAATTTCTAAACTTAATGACAAACATTATCCTAAATTAATAAAACACTTGCCAATCTCCAAAATAGCAAATTGTATTTTAAAATTGAAACTTCATAGTTTGATAAGAGATGAAAGTACTAATCCTCTATGAAAGATGAATTTCTTACACTTTACCCCCCTAAAACCTATAAAAAAAAAAATTTAACTAAAGCAAAGAAAATTCATGCTCAAATCTTAAAACCTTGAGAAACGGCTAATTTAGCCAATTTGGGTAATTGTATTACTGTGTTTAATTTTCATTCTCAATTACACTAATCATCAAGGATATATAAATTACAATGTTTAACGGCTAAATCCCCAAGATTAAGGAAATGAAATACTTGGTAATTATTCTGTTGCCTAATAAATCCTCATGAATATTTTGGAAGATCTTGGATAATATTCTGGACAATATTTGAAATATTTGCTTCTATTTCTAACACTCCCCCTCAAGTTGGGTCGTAGGATTTCCGAAACCCAACTTGCATAATGTCTCTTGAAACTGTCTGTCCCGACTGATTTTGTTAAAATGTCTGCGAGTTGATCCTTTAAGCGGACGAATGGGAGACTGATTATCTCGGCTTCCAGTTTCTCCTTTATGAAGTGTCTGTCAACTTCCACGTGCTTTGTTCGATCATGCTGGACCGGATTCTCAGAAATGCTGATGGCTGCTTTATTATCGCAGTGTAACTAACAACTACTTTGTTGACCAAAACCTAACTCTGTCAGAAGTTTTCTTATCCAAAGGATCTCTGGAATCCTTTTAGCAATTCCCAGGAACTCAGCTTCGGCGCTAGATATTGCAACAACCTTTTGTTTCTTGCTCTTCCAAGTTACTAAGTTCCCTCCTACCATAGTAAAGTATCCAGATGACCCTTTGAGATATCTGATGATCCCTTTTCTACTGTCTCTGTCTCCTGCCCAATCGGCGTCAGTGTAAGCTTGTAGTTTCCAGTTTATATTTTTCCGAAACATAATCCCTTTTTCAGATGACCCTTTGAGATATCTGATGATCCGAAAACCGGCTTCCATACGCTAAACCTATGGTCGATGCATGAATCTACTTACCACTCCTACTTCATATGCAATATCAGGTCGAGTATGAGATAAGTAGATAAGTTTCCCCACGAGTTTCTGGTATTGCTCTTCGTTTGTTGCTTCTCCTTCTTACACTGTATGCAGCCCATGATTTACCACCATTAGAGTTTCTACGGGTTTGCAATCCAACATCCCCACTGCTCCCAATAAGTCAAGAATGTACTTTCTCTGAGAGATGAAGATTCCCCATTTTGATCTGAGAACCTCTATGCCAAGGAAATAGTTAAGTCTGCCAAGATCCTTCATTTCAAACTCTCTCGAGAGCTTGTTTTTCAGTGAGTTTATCTCGTCTCTGTCATTTCCTGTGATGATCATGTCGTCTACATAGATGATGAGGCAGGTAATCAGCTTTCCCCTTCTCTCAAGGAATAAAGTGTGGTCTGATTGGCTCTGGTGGTAGCCGAATTTCTTCATCGCTATCGTGAATCTCCCAAACCATGCTCGGGGAGATTGTTTCAACCAATATAATGCCCTCTTAAGTCTGCAGCCTTTATTTCTTGAGAATCCTTCGGCGAAACCTGGAGGGGCTTGCATGTATACTTCTTCTTTCAATTCCCCATGGAGGAAGGCATTCTTCACATCTAGCTGGTGTAACGGCCAGTCATTATTGGCTGCTACGGAAAATAAGACCCGGATTGTATCAATTTTTGCGACGGGAAAGAAAGTCTCAAAATAGTCTATCCTGTAGGTCTGAGTATATCCCTTGGCTACTAGCCTTGCCTTATACCTCTCGATGGTGCCATCAGATTTTTATTTAACTGTGAAGACCCACTTACACCCTACTACCTTCTTCCATGTTGGGAGAACACAATTTTTCCATGTTCGATTTCTGTTGAGAGCATCGATTTCGTCCTACATAGCAGATCTCTAATGTTCACTCTAAAGGGCTTCCTCTACATTTCTCGAAATCTCTGTAGAGTATAATGTGGTATTAAAGGCCATTGCAGCTTCAGACATAATCTCCTGATTTGGTGGTGTTATGGGATATTTTGACCTTTGAGCCTCAAAATCTGGATCATATCTTCATGGTGCAATCCCTCTAGTAGCTCTGGGGGGCAACTGATACTTAACTTATTCATCTGCTGTCTCATTTACTTCATTAGTCTCAATGGAAACAAAAGAGTTAGTACTAGCATTTGAACTATCACTTAAATCATGACTTACCTCCCCTTGGAGATCTATGGACATGGGTAGGACAGGCTGAGGGTCGGTCTGTACATGTGTTTCTGTAGCATCTTCATTGGCATCGCCAATTTGTTCTTTTGGGTCTGTACAACTTGGACCAATCGGAACAAGCCACCTTAGAGTGTCATCATCATGCTGCTTCTCCCCTTGACATCTAAGGGGATGGTAATAGTAGGTATCCTCGACAAAGTCACAGTCTAAGGCAGTGTACATACGACTAGTGAGGGGATCAACGCATCGATACCCCTTTTGATTGGCACCATAACCCAGAAAAACACACTTGACTGCTCGAGGTTGAAGTTTATGACGAACTCGTTTCTCCAGATGGACAAAGACTACACATTCAAAAACCCGCGGAGATAGAGAGTGAGAGGATGGAATGGGAACAATATGTGTGCTGAGAGTGTCAAGGGGCGTTTTGTGGTTTAGGATTTTGGTGAGAAGTCGGTTTGAGAGGTAGTTGGTGGTGGCGACGGCTTCAGGCCAATATTTTATGGGCATGAAGGATTCGATCATGATTGATCGGGTGATTTCGAGTAATGTTCGGTTCTTTCTCTCAGCAACACCATTTTGTTAGGGGGTGTCGACACTGGGGGTTTGGTGGATAAGCCCTTCACTTTCAAAGAAGTCTCGCATTTTTGAGTGTACATATTCTTTGCCATTATCAGTGCGAAGGACCTTTATGTGGGTTTGAAATGGAGTGTGTATCATTTTATAAAAATGAACAAAGACATTACATATATCAGATTTATGTGTCACAAAATATATCCAACTCATACGGGTGCAATCGTCAATAAACACAACGTAGTATGAAAAAACATGAGCTCCATTATCGGGAGCGGGTCCCCAAACATCAGAATGCACTAACATAAAAGGTTTTTGTCCACGACTAAGACTAGACAAGTACGAATGTTTGTGACTCTTTGCCAAAATACATGCTTCACAATTAAAGTCTAATTTAAAACCACGAAGCGAGGGAAAAAGGTGCTTCAAGTACCCTAAAGACAGATGACCAAGACGTCGCTGCCAGACCCATAGTTGTTGTTGTACAGACCCACTAACAAACAATGTTGTGCCCTTTTGAGACAGCTCATCCACATAGTACAGCCCATCCTTCTCAGTACCATGCCCAATTATCTTCCCTGTCCGCAGATCCTATACAATACAAGAGTTAGAGTTCATCACGACAATACAATTTTTTTATTTAGTCAGCTGACTAACAGAAAGTAATTTATGAGATAATTTGGGTATGAAGAGAAAATCTTTTAAATTTGTATCTGGAAAAACGGAAATTGTCCCTTCGCCTTCCACACAAAATAATTCACCATTGGCGGTTTGAACCAATTTTTTTTTCGGTGTGTCAACAGATAATAGATCTTTCGGGTCATAAGTCATCATATCTGTGGCTCCACAATCGAAGATCCATTTACTTGTTTTTCAACTAAGACCGTACCCCATTTGTTCATCAATAGGTTTATCTTTGCAAGAAAAAATCTGATTCAATTTAGAGTCATTATTAAAGTAGGTTGGAATAGCCCCATTATCATTAAATGGGCCGTGTATTGTCCCATCATAATCCAAAGGTGCATGTGTTGTCCCATCATCATCAAAGCTATCACAACTTAGGATATTAAACTTATTATTGAAAGGAAGAGAAAAGTTAGAAAGGTGAGACAAGTGTCTCGACATTTTCCCAATATTAAAAGGCTTGTTACCTTCCTCTTGCATTTTAGAGTTTGAGAAACAACCCTTCTTTTGTTCTGCCATGGCTGCCGAAACCTCCCTTTTTCTTCCTCCTCTTCATGTGTTCATCTGAGCACCATAAGGAGTGGTGCTTCTCTTTATTTTTTCTCCTCTTTTCAGATCTCGATTATATCTCCCCATTTCTTTGTTATTTTTTTGAGCTTGATTTTCCGACCACCACTCAGGATATCCGATGATCTTAAAGCACCCCTGCTTTGTATGACGAGAGCCTCCACAGTGTGTGCAATGAAGGCGAGACTTGTCTTCTTCCTCTCGCCGGAATGATGGCTTTCGTGATCGGGATTTGATGGCTAGACCACCACCAATGCCGACGGTATTACTTTCTTGTGATGGGTTTTCATTATGAATTTTCTTTCTTTCAAATTCTCTCCTGATTGCTGCATAAGCTTCCTCCGCCGATGGTAATGGGTCTCTGTTAAGAAGATTTCTTCGATCTTTGTCATACTCATCATTAATTCCTGCCAAGAATTGGTAAAGCCGAATTTTTTGTGTTATTTCATTTATAAATAGTGATGTCTTCTAGGCACTTCATGGGGTTTGGTACCCTCCTATCAATTTCTTTCCATATTGTTATGAGTTTCCCATAAAACACTTCAAGTGTGTCTTTTTCTTGTTTCAGGGTGTTGGCTTTGACCGTCAGATCATATACTTGTAACTCGTCTTGTCCGTTGCTATACAATGACTCGATTCTTCTCCATAACTCCATTGTTGTGGGATAATCAAGGAATTGGTTAACAAGATCAGATTCAATGTTATCGATGATCCATGAGATAACATATAAATCTTGTTGTGACCACCTTGAATACCCAGGGTCATTAACTGCAAGTGAAGTGGCGATGATGTGATTGAGCCTCCCTCGCCCTTTAATGGCCAAATACATGAGTTTAGACTATTTTTTGTAATTTTGATGGTTAAGCTTTGCGCTTAAGATTATGGGTTGATTGTGACCAGTTTCCTTACCACTTTTGTTGGAGTTTTTAACTGCTCTAGTAGTTGCAACAATTAATTCATGGTAACTGGTTGCTCAATAAATTGTTTACTAGTGTTTTCGTCCTCCATCTCAGGTAAGATGGTAAACGATGATGTTTATTTTAGAGTGGTGAACAAGGATCCACCCTAAAGCTCTGATACCATGAGAAACGGCTAAATCAGCTAATTTGGGTAATTGTATTACTGTGTTTAATTTTCTGTCGTCTCAATTACATTAATCATCAAGGA
Organism: Amaranthus palmeri; assembly: GCA_019776075.1. Taxonomy (NCBI): domain Eukaryota; kingdom Viridiplantae; phylum Streptophyta; class Magnoliopsida; order Caryophyllales; family Amaranthaceae; genus Amaranthus; species Amaranthus palmeri. The sequence goes on from JAAKBH010001002.1 coordinate 30,854, forward strand.
TATATATATATATATATATATATATATATATATATATATATATATATATATATATATATATATATATATATATATATATATATATATATATATATATATATATATATATATATATATATATATATATATATTACAATGTTTAACGGCTTAATCCCCAAGATTAAGGAAATCAAATATTTGGGAAATATTATGTTGCCTAATAAAACCTCATAAATATTCTAAAAGATCTTGGATAATATTTTGGACAATATTTCAAATATTTGCTTCTATTTCTAACAAACCCAAATAAAAAATTACAATTAAACTGCAAATACTAATCACTCGTGTTGAACTCCTTAGAACTCGGAAGCATCCAACACATCAATTTTCTTCATAATGGTTCCTAATATGATAAGAGGATCAAAATAAATATACTCAAAAAATAAAATCCTTTGAAACTGCAAATACTAATCAAAATCATGTTGAGGGTTCCTCATAAAAAATCTCCAACTTGTAATTTTTATTCAACATTTGATTGTTAATATAAACTTTATATAGCACAATTTAATAAATAACACATAATCATGTTAAACATTAAAACTTTGAATATACATAAGGCCAAAGAGGCGTTCCAATAATTAAGAACCAAGAGATTCAAACTCATACAAACAACTTTCAATTAATATAAAAATAAATAATTTTTCAATATAATTTTGTCCATCTTAGAGATGGTCGTTGCTAATAAATTGCTATCTTCACAATTTGATGTTTAATAAAAATGTATGATTTTATTAGCCACCCAAAGGGATAAAGTTAGAATAATGATTTCATTTCATATAACCATCTTCAATAACATAATATCCTTTGCATATAAAGTCACAAACATCAAAACGTAATCATCAGGTCATACATAGCCATATCTTTCATAAATGAATAAGTAATTCGGTCTAAAGAAACCAGTTTCACAATCAAACTGAAAAATATTTCATAAACTTTCAAAAAATACTATTGCAAAAAGAGAAAAATCAACACACATAAAAAAGATAGTGATAAAAGATCACACACAAAATCATTGGCATCGTGTTATACAGAAGTGATAGTCCATTCCCCATTTTCCTGAATAAACATAACCCAATAAAGTAAGAAACGTCTCAGGGATAATTCATCGAACATTTAATATGCATACACCACAGTGCATAAAAGAACAATATCCAAAAAGAAGATAATGAATCATACTAAATATAAATAGAGGATTGAGAGACAACGGGGACAGCGAGGTGTTCCAAAACCAGGATTGATGGTTGGATCATAGCCATACATATTTCCACTTCGAAGTTTCTGCTCATAGACTTTTCGAGTCTCCAATATTTTGGGCACTTGGATTGTGTAACTGAAGTGCTGAGTCCATCTAGTCATCTAAGATTTACCCTTGTCAAAGATTGTACAGAAAGTTAAGGAAGATAAACAATATGAAATAGGCATAGAACAATGCAAAATAGTACGAACTATTGCTATTAGTTATGTAGCAACATTAGACAGCAATTGAATGTTAGCAACATTAGAATGCAATTGAGCTTTAAATCTAATGCAGTAACCCAAGTGAATGATAGGTATTAAAAGAATGTGAGCAACTAAGTACTACTTCAAGTGCAATATAAAGGCTTGGAAAAAGCGCATTCTTGAGTTGTGTGAGAGTCGCCCACAAAATAAAGGAAGGTACATTGAGCAGCCATAATTTAGTAAGGATAAAAGATGAGAGCTGATGAAGGCTGAAGAATGGCGTTTTCTATTGGGTATTAACCAGGAGTTTTGGGTTTGAAGGGAGGCAGTGTAGAATAGAAGAGGAATCAACAACTAAAGAACAAAGTGGCAATTAAACATGACAGTTGGCACCTCAAGGGTGACTTGGAATCTACTTGGAGAAAATACTATTCATCAAAGAGAGGATGAATAGTATTCTTGGCTTCCATGTTTTTTATAGTAAGAGGATTCTTAATCAAAATATTAAATTACTCTGTATGCCCTTATAAGCTTATTATTAAATTTTGACACATTAAAATTTATTTATAACTTTATCTTAATAGTTCTCTTGTTTACTATAAATATATCACATTAATAATTTAATATCCTATAAATAATTTTCAAATTAGTATTCTTCACGAGTATCTACTTGAACTTATTTCTCTTGAACTAAGTTTTCAAATCAAACTTTTTATCTTTAAAACAAATAAAACTTTTATTTTTTTCAGAAAAATAAATATATATATATATATATATATATATATATATATATATATATATATATATATATATATATATATATATATATATATATATATATATATATATATATATATATATATATATATATATATATATATATATATATATATATATATATATATTCTAATTATAAGTCAAGTAAAATTATATTCTTTGAAAAAATTTCCAAAATGCAACAAATTCACAAAAATAAATATTCTAATTATAAAACAAATTAAACTGATTATTTTACAAAAATCATAATTTAACTATAAAACAATTAACACTTAATCAGTTCACTAAAATTAATTCATCTAGTAATAAACAAAGCAAAACTAGTATTTTCACAAAAGTTCATAATTCTTGTTATAAAACAAGTAAAACATTTATTCTTTTAATATTTATATAAAATTGAAATTTCACACATGTCGTGGATTTCCTTGAGGCCAAAGAAGTGTAATAGAAACCAATGGCTTCTTATTCTAGGGTGTCCTATTTGGTCACTATGGTTCCTAAGGAAAAAAAACTAAATTCGAAGGTGGCACAGTGGATCTCCAAAGATTCTTCAACACATTGAAAATCTGTGTGGAAACTTGGTCGAATGAGCTTCTTTGATGGAGCTCCTCATTGAGAAAGCAGCATGATGCATGTAATATTGTATTTTATATCTAGTCTTGATTTTTTTTTTTTTTTTTTGTATTTAGCGAGTATCACTTGTAGTAGCATATTTCCAACCATATATAGCTAGCGGTGTGTAAGGTGTTTTTAGGTGTTTTGATGGCGCATGGAGAGCTGGTGTTGACGTGTATCATTGGTGTGTAGGTGTTCCTATTCAAATTTTCACGATATGTATAACCCACCCCTATGCTGTTTCGGGTGGCCTGACTCTTAAGCTTGGCCCCCTCTTCCAATGGCTTTTTCCCCTCCCGGGGTTTTTTATGCCGGCGGTTTTGGGGTCTACCAAGTTTCAATGTTTTATTTTATTTATATATATATCCCAACTTTTCAAAAAAAAATTGAAATTTCACACATAACTTAAAAATAAAAGGCAAATTTATTAAAAAATACTACTTTTAAAAAACGTAAGTTTTGTTAAAAAGGTTTTTTTTTGAGTAAGTACTAACTAGTTATTTCATATCACAAAAATTAGTTTTCTTAAAACAATCTCATAAATTCAAGAAAACACTTTAATATTTTAGGAAAAATTACTTTAAAAACTCCCAAATATTCGCGCTTTAAATATAAAACTCCCAACTATGGATTATTATTCAAAACTCTCAACTTTAGGCCCATTTTAAATTTAAAGCACTGATATAATTTTATAACCTGTTTTAACCGTTTACCATTTTGTTAAAATAAGAAGGTATGTGAAGGGTCGTGTAAGGTCAAAGGGGTGAAATGATTTATAAATACAATTAGATCTCACTACTTCTCAACTAATACCAATTTATCTTGTTATAAGTCATCTTGGACTTTAAGTTTAAATTGGCCTAAAGTTTGGAGTTTTAAATAATAGTAAATTGTTGGAAATTTTATATTTAAACCGCGAATAGTTGGGAGTTTTTAATGTCATTTTTCCAATATTTTATAACATAAAAGTTTCTCAAAATATCTTTTAACTTGTTATTTTATTATTATAAAAAATGCTTGTAATAATTTAAAATATCAAATAAAACTTTTTTTTTCTTCAATGATAGTGGCCAAAGGGCCTATGATTATTTATGGACCCTTTTCTCTTATAAAAAAACTTAATATAATCTATCATAATATTTACACAATAACATAGAAATTTAATAAAACTTTAACGATAAGTTATAATGTAAAATAACAATGATTTTAACATAATCATACTTAGTCAAAATATGTTCGAGAAACATACTCCTCTATAAAGTATATATTTTAAAGGCTAATATAAAAATATTAACAATAATTCTAACATAAAAAAAATTATTAAATATAATAATATTCCTAATGTAATACATAACTCATGAACATACTAAAACTAGTGTTTCTGCAAGAAACTGTCAAATTTGTAAAGGGAACGTTAAGGAGGAAGTACCTTCAAATTAAGGAAAGTGTGATGATCTAACCACCGCAAGTGGTGTACCTGCAACCACAAAAAAAGACTAAACCGGGGGCTGATCTCCCGGAAAAGCCCTTCGATGCTTAAGTCAGATCAGAGAGGAAGTAGTATGAGTATATGTGAGTTTCGAGAGTTAGATAGCGTAACCAGATTTCGAAAGAGAAGTATTTTATTTAAGGAAGTAGCATCTATACGAAGTTGCCTCTGTTGGGTGGTTTTTTTCTATGTGTTTAACTTCTGGAGACCACTACGGAGGAAGTGACATAGTGGTTTGGCTATTCCGGGGTAGTGGGCAGTTATATGTGGAAATGTCTTTTAGAAGGAGAAAACTGACTAACTGCCCTATGGTTATTCATCTGGATTGGTAGTTGAATAGTATAGGTGTTGACCCATATGTTTGATCTTTGACTCGTTGACTGACGACATTCTGGGTATTTTGAGTAAGTGGGATTTACAATCCCTAACAACTAGTTTATAATATTAATTATACTTAACATCAATAGAATATAATTTTTCACCCAAATTCCTAAACATGTTCGAAAATTACTAATAACATACTAAATATACTTTTTGCATAAAATTATCTTATATAATCATTATCATTATTTCATTACACTAACTTTGTACTTGAACATATTCAACTTATTTCATACTTTTCACAATATAAAGTAAATATAATGTAAAATTCCACATAAAAGAGTAGGATAAGAAATTATACTATACTAACTAATTAAGGAGATAAGAAAATAAAATCCTTTAAGTAGTACTACAAAATAAATAGTTCAAGCACTGAGCTCACAACTCCAAATGGTAGTACTTCTAAACTCCCAAAATAAATACCCAACTTTAAAAATTATGATACTCTAAATAGTCAAAGTAATAACCCAAAAATGCTGCAAAACGATGATGATAAGTTAAATAAAGGGTGTTCTAAGCTCCATCTTCTTGAATTTCTTCAACTCAATAATATTAGGAAATAAGTTATTTATATAATAAAATAAAATAAGAGAAAATGGAAGAGAAGAAATTAGATGATTTAATTTCTTAATACTACACAATTTGTGTGAGATTTGTTCCAATTTTGTAAGGTAGCGTTTTAAGAAATAATTGCTATATAAAGAAGATATTTAGGGACAAAATCTTACAAAATTTGAATTAAAAAATTAAAAAAATGATGGCTCCATATATAAGTCCTTAACAATCCAACATATTGATAAGGATGGAATTTGATTTTTTTCTCAAACTTACTTTACTTATGAATAAAAAAAAATATAGTTAGACTGTAACTAAGTAGCTTTAGGTGATTAAAAATTAGTTTAGGTATTAAACTAGCTTGAAAACATAATTAAAGTTATTAATAAAAATATACTAGTTATTTTTTTTTCTTTGGAAATAATATACTAGTTATTAGTGTCTTCTTCTCTTCATGAATAAAGTATGATCAATGTTCCTTTGATTATATCTAAACTTCTTCATTCCTAGCGTAAATATGCTAAAGCAAGCTCTTGAGATTGTTTTAAGTAGGGATGGTCATGGGTCCAGGACCCTGTTGGACCCGCCCCGGTTTAAGGGTCTGGGTCTAAATTTTTGAGACCCATCGGATCCGGGGCGGGTCTGGATCCAAATTTTTTTTGACGGCTCCGGGTCCGAATCTGAAATTGAGACCCGGACCCGAACCCTAGACCCGACCTCTAGACCCGGACCCTAGACCCGCCCCTCAGACCCAGACTCGGACCCTTAATAATTAGGTATTCTGATTTATAATATTAGGTTTTTTAATTAAAAGTATTTTAAATGACCTATATACCCACTTCATATATATACACCCTAACCCTAGTTTTTCATTCCGAGCAAGAGCAACTAGTCTTTTTCTTCATCTGGAGCGCCGTCCAAGTATCCAACCAACCAAGACTCCAAGTCTACCTTCTCCTTCATCTAAAGCAAGATATTGAGGTATTTTTTTTTGCTGTAATATGATTTTTGTTAGTCTGATTTTTGTTAATCTGATTTTGTTAATCTGATTTTTGTTAATCTACCTTCTCCAAGTCTACCTTCTTCAAGTCTTAAAGCTTTCATCGACCCATATACCCACTTGATGTTAATTTCATTTTCATCAAATGAAATATACCCACTGAAATGAATATACCCACTTGATGTTAATTTCATTTTCATTTTGTAATTTTGTTTAATTAATCTCGTTTTGTTAATCTAAAGCAAGATGTTAATTTCATTGGATGTCTATTGTTTATTGTTTTGGATGTTTATTGTTTATTATTTTTTTTTCTTCTAAATATATGGAAATCAGTGGCTGGAATATTTTTGATGTTAATCTCATTTTGGATGTCTATTGTTTATTGCTTTAAATTTAATGACTTTATTTTGATATACTTTTTTTGGATTTGAAAACTAACTTTTAATTGTTTGATATTTCTTTTAGGATCTTGATGAGATTGAAGAAGATTGATCAAAATTGATTGTAATGCTATGGAAATACAAACTATGTAGCTCTTTTAGTCTTTTGTATTTGGTATTTAATTATGACTTTAAAGAATTTTTGTTTTAAGTGATAATCTTGTATTTTGAATTTGATGGCCTTAAACAAGTGTTTGTAATAGAACTTTGTTGATGCTATGCGGTTTTTAATTTTTAAATTAGAATTAAATACTACCTCTGTTAATTGTTTTCTGCAACTTTTGCCATTTTTGTCTGCTCAAGGTTATTTGCAACTTTCCTTTTTTAGTAAAAAATAACCAATCTAATTACCTATCCCATCATTTTCTCTCTCCTTTAATCACCTATCCCATCATTTTCTCTCTCCTTCTTTTTCCTAAATTACCTATCCCTACTTCCTCTCTCTTTCTTTCTCTTACTTACCTATCCCTACTTCCATTATTTCTCTCTCCTATCTTACCTTTAATTACATTACCCCATATTCTCTAATTTTGCTTTAAGAAAAATTGCATTGGCAACCGCAATTTGTACTGCGGTTGCACAAAACAATTAACGGAGGTAGTATATATAAACTACGATATAAGTCGCTTACAAAAATACGATTTAAGTCGCTTACAAAAATATGATATATTTTAAAGAGACTTTGTTTAAGGACCCATTAAGGACCCTAGACACGTCAGATCCGGAGGGTCTGAAAATTTTGGACCCTTAGGGTCCAGGTCCGGGTCTGGCCAGACCCGCTCCAGACCCGACCCATGACCATCCCTAGTTTTAAGCCATATAGAACTTTTTGTTATTTTTAACTGTAACAGGCTCAAATATCTTAAACTTAATCTTTCGGTAAATTATTCCGAAATTTTCATTCAAATTTCTAATCCTTTAAATATCCATTTCAAACCATCTTTAATTCCTAAACCTTTTTCTGATTTTGTAAATTCTTTTGAATATTAAACTTTAAAAATATTATTTTGTTTAAAATCTTTTTATAAGCACTAAAATATTATTTTATTATTTTGTAGTACGAAAGTAAAATTTTATTATTATAATTACAGTTTTGTAAAACGTTACGTTTTAACTTTCTTCTTTAAACTAACATTATGACTTATTAATTGTAATCTTATAACTTTGGTTTAATTAATTTATACCTAAAATGAGTTGTATTTTTATTATTAACTTTAAGTATAGTTTTAATCAAAATTTTCTAAGTAAACTATCATATTTTCATGATCAAACTTACCCATTATTCTAAAATATATACACTTGGATAAACTAGAACAAAAAAATATGATGAACCAAAAATTATTTCTATCAAACATATGATTTTTATCACTTACACAAGCTATCACCATTTTCTTATACAAGATAACTTTCTCCTACACTCCAACTCTTATAAATCAACTTACACACTCTAAATCTCTTACACAAGTTAGTCTTTTTTCATACTCATACTCTTATTCATACAATCTAAGAACTACAAAGTTGACCACACCCATTATAAATACCTCCCTTATCCATGAGATCACTTGCACCCCTTCATCAAATCTTTCTACCATTCTTTCTTATACCTTCACTTCATTAACATCTTACTACATTAATACTTTTATTATTAGTTGAAAGAATTCAAGAAAATGGAGCTTAGAATACTCTTTATTTAGCTTAAATCATCATCATTTTGGAGTATTATTGGGTTATTAATTTGGGTACATAATGTATCATTATTTTTTGAAGTTGGGATTTATTTCTTTTGGGAGCTTATAGAAGATCATCATTATTTTGGAAGCTTAGATTAATTATCTTTGGAGCATCATTATCTATCTTGAAGGTTCTTAAATCTTATTATTTTCCTAATTAGTACTTAGTACTAATCCTTGGTGTTAGTATGGTATAACTTCTTACCCTACTCTTTATTTGTACTTTTACATTATATTTACTTTATAATGGACAAAGTATGACATATGATGAGTATGTTAAAGTGAAAAGTTAGTCTAATGAATTTATGATCAAGATTATATTAAGTATGTGTATGCTAAAAATATATTTAGTATGTTAATAATCTTTAAACAATTTTAGGAAGTTGGGTGCAAAAATATTTTCTAATGATATTAAGTATGATTCATGTTATAAACTAGTGCTAGTATGTTTATGAGTTATGTGTTACATTAGAATTGTTATTATAAATAAGGATTTTTTATGTTAGAACTTTATTGATATGTTTAATTATGTTAGCCTTCAAATTAGTTTATAAGGTAGTAAGTTATTTTATGAACTTATTTTCTTATTAAGTATGGTTATGTTAAGAATATTGTTATTATAGTTTATTTTTTTTGATTTGAGTTTATCTTTAAAGTTATAGTACATTTTAAGTTATTAAATAGTAAAGTGTTTTCTTGAATGATTGAAATTTTATTATAAAAGTATGCTTTGTAACTAGTTTGTACAAAATATTTCTTTAGTTGACGGTTTGAATAAAATTTATGTAAAAAGTGTTTTTAATGAACTAGCTTTTTAAATTATGTGTGAAATTTGATTTAGGGAAAATATTAAAGATAAAAGTTTTGTTTGATTTTTAACAAGAAATATTGATTTTCGTGAAAATATAAGTTTTTACTTGTTTTAAAACTAGAAGTATTGATTTTGGTGAACTTATAAAGTATTACTTGTTAAGTATTACTTTTTTTGTAACTAGAAATATTAATTTTTGTAAATTATAAGTTTTATTTGTTTTTTTTTTATTTAGATTATTAAGTTTGCGAACTTAATAACTTTCACTTGTTTTTCTAAACTTGAAATATTGATTTTTGGAGAACTTGTTAAATTTTGGAAACTTATCCAAAGGATGCAATTTTAACTTGAATTATAGTTAGAATATTAAATTTTGTGAAGAGAATAAAGTTTTACTTGTTCTAAAGTTAGAAATGTAGATTTTGAGAACTTATTTTAAGAAAAATATATTTTTTTATAGCTACATGTGAAAAATATTAATTTGGAGACTATTAATAGAATATTAAGCTAATTATTAGAGTGAATTTAGTGAGCTATTACAATAAAGTTAAATATAAATTTAATGTGTAAAAATTTAGTAATGAACATATAAAGACATAAAAGTGATTAAACGTTATGATTAAGAATTATATTAAATAAATGAAGTTACCAACTAGGTTGGTCAAAGTCAATTAATTTCAAAGTCAACTTGTAGTAATAAAAATGTGATGTACTTGTGTGTGCGAATAAGTATTGACTTAATGACCCTGATAGTAAGGTAATGTCGAACCATGGACCGGCATGTAAAATCCCGGCGTCCGTGTTGGCCGGCACGTAAAATGCGGTGTAAGACAGGGGGTTCGCTACCTATCCTGTGGAGCTCGAGCATAAACATTTATTGGAGGGGTGACGACTCCCACCACAGTTAGGGTTTAGGACTACGGTCCTCACCTAACCAGACCCTTACATATATCAGGTGTCATATTGTTGTGTTTGTTGATTACTGATGAACTTGATTAGTGGCCTATGAATCATGGTACGATTATGAGTATTAACCAAATGAATTTACTTGAGTGTTAAGATTACCAAATTGTATAAATGGCAGTAACGTACTTCTGTCAGGATTTAGAATGGTATCTTAATGACTAAAAAGTATGGAACAGTAAAAGAATATAATAAAAGTATACAATGGTGTCAATTAATTTGAAATTCGTACTTAAATTATTATTTTGTAAATGTAGTGTATAATTTTTATATTTTGAGTTGGATAGGATGTTATGCTCGGCGTTACCGCTGACCGATTCAATCGGCTGTTATCCGTATCATGGATGGCAGCATTTTGCAGGATTTAGTTTCAGGTTCCGATCCAGGCCGCAACAATTATTATTTATCGAGAACTTAGCTGTTTTTTGTGTCTTTATTGATGACTTGATGTGGATGTACTTTTACATTTTTAATTGTTAGCAAACAATGTTTCTTATCGGATGTAATATTTTACTTTTTTTTAAATAGTTTTAGTTTTTATGATTTAAAGTTTTTTTTTTTAACAGTTCAGCATTTTAAGACTTCCGCAATATTTTTTTTGCATAAACATTATTATTAAACATTAATTATGTAACGAGATTGTCGCTTCTGTTACACATGGTATCAGAGCTAAAGTTCTCGAATCGTGGAACTTCGGTTCCATGTAAAAGAATGTTCTCGGTAGTCCACAATTACAAAAAAAAAAAAAAAAAAAGATTTTGTTTTTCAAATGATTTATTTTCAAATAGCTTTTTCAAAATTTTTTTTTATGTGCTTGTGTGATCATGTGTAAATTACTTGTTATGATTATGTTAATGTAATATAGATCACATGTTTAAATTTCATTCAAGATGACGATAGAGGTAATAATATTCTGTTACTCACGAGTCTAGGATTTAGAGTTGGAATAATTGTTAACGTGAATGAAGAGTTTGAAGGTAAAGTTATTTCTGATCATTTTCTCGTAGAAAAATTTTCCAATCAATTTCTTTTTATTCTTTTTATCTCAAAGTCGACCGATCTTTAATCTCTACCTCTTTTCTGCACAAATCATCTGTCTTTAAAACCTCATAAATTCAATCTCCAAATTTGTTAACCTAATGGTTCACCATTTCTATGTGCCCGTATATTTCCTACTTCTCTCTTAAGATTTTAGATCATCATCTACTTTCGACTGGATAGTGTTTGAATTGGGTACTTATGATATTATTTTTGGTATGGATTTGTAGAGACGACATCATGAGATTTTTTTAAAAAGAAGAAGATTGTTTGGGTTAAAACTCAAGGAGGAGAGCGCTTGTTTATGAACAAATATGTGTCCCCTGTTCAAACCATTTATACCGTTCAAGTCAATGAGATAATAAAGTATAGATACAAGGGATATGCATGTGTTTTATTTCTAGTAGTAAGGAGAAAACCAATTTGAGTCTTGAGGAAATCCCGATTGTTGTGAATACCCTAATGTTTATATAAAGGATTTACTTGATTTACCCCTGAGGATAGCCGTTGATTTCCATATTGATCTGATTTCTGATGCTATACCTATGTCCAAGACTTTGTGTCGTTTTACCCTAGTTGAGTTAACCAAATTAAAGAAGTAGTGGGATGAGTTACTAGAATAAAAAAATTTTATTCGTCCTAATGTGTTGGCTTGGGCAGCCTTGTTTTATTTGTTAAAAAAAAAAAAAGATGGTACAATGAGGTTGTGCATTGACTACAAGGAGATGAATAAGATTACCTTCAAAAACCATAAGTCTTTGTCTAGAATAGATGATCTTTTCGATTAGTTAGAAGCTATGCACTCAAGAGTTTTCTAAGATTTATTTTGAGGTCTATGTATCATCATTTAAGGGTAGCCGAGAAGTATAATTCTAAGACTATGTTCCAGACCTGTTATAGACATTATGAGTGTTAGTGAAGCCATTTGAGGTGTCAAATACGCCAACAACATTTATGGATTTGATCTAGAGATACGTTCGTCCTTATTTGGGTAAGTTTATATCTATTTATTTATGAAATTTTGGTACATTCGAGAAACATAAAGAAACATGAGGAACATTTGAGGATTATTTTAAACTTTTGAAAAAAAAAATGTTTAGGGAATTTATTGAGTGAGAGTCTTGGCTTGAGGAAATAGTTTTTCTAGGTTATATTATGTCTAAGGATGGAATTTCTGTGGATCCAGAAAATACTAAGTCGATATCAAATTTTTTGATTCTGAGAAGTTCAGAGCTTTTTGGGTTTAGCTGGTTACTATAGGAAATATGTTGAGAATTTCTCTAAGTTTGCTCGTCCCATATTTGAGTTGTTGAAAAAAAAGGGATTCGATTTTAATAGAGTGAGTGATACACGGTTGCTTTTGAGGTATTAAATAAGCGATTCACTACCTCTCATGTATTGATAATGCATGATTGTAGCAAACCATTTAAGGTCTATTGTGATGCATCATTTAAAGGTTTGGGTTGTGCACTTATGCAAGAGGTAGAGGTCATAACTTGTCCATTGAGGTATTTGAGGCCACATGAGGTGAATTACTCTGTGCACGGTATTGAACTTGTTGTAGTAATCTTTGCTCTAAAGTTGTGAGACATTATTTGTATGAGTTACCGTGTAAGATCTACAACGATAGTCAAAACTTAAGGTATGTCTTCAACAAAAAAAAATTTAACATGCACCAAAGGCGATGGCTTGATGTTATTAGGATTATGTCTTTTATACCACCCTAGGAAAGCGAACAAGTTGGCTTATGTTTTGAGGAAGAGACCGAGAGTGTTGAATTTGTACCTTGGGAGCTTTACCCTGAAATGAAGAATTTGGGATTAGAGATTTGTAACCAATATGAGGTTAGACGATATTTGGGAGCAATGACCATACAAACAAACTTTGTTTGATCATATCAATGAGGCACAACTTGAGGATCCAAAGATTATGGAATTAATCCAGTATAGAGACGAGGAAAATGAGACTAATGCATTTGAGTTAAGAGAAAGAGGAAAAGTTAAGCCTGAAATTCATTAGACCTTTTGAAATTCTAAGAAGATTTAGACAAGTTGCTTATGAGTTATTTTTACCATCAAGTTTGGTAAAAGTTCATCATGTGTCCCATGTTTTACAGTTGAGGAAGTATGTTAATGAGCCATCACATGTGCTAAGCCATGAACCCCTTCAGATTGATGAGTCTTTAGCCTATGAGGAAAGACCTATCAGATTTTGGATACCCGAGTCGAAGAATTGAGAAACTCTAAGATTCCGTTGGTCAAGGTTTTGTGGTCAAACCATAGAGTCGGGGAAACTACTTAAGAGAAGGAGGCAGACATGCGAGATCGATAACCTAACCTTTTTGGTAAGTTGTAGTTTCGGGACGAAACTATCTTAAGGGGGAAAGAGTTGTAACAGGCTCAAATATCTTAAACTTGATCTTTCGGTAAATTATTACGAAATTTTCATTCAAATTTCTAATCCTTTAAATATCCATTTCAAACCATCTTTAATTCCTAAACCTTTTTCTGATTTTGTAAATTCTTTTGAATATTAAACTTTAAAAATATTATTTTGTTTAAAATCTTTTTATAAGCACTAAAATATTATTTTATTATTTTGTAGTACGAAAGTAAAATTTTATTATTATAATTACAGTTTTGTAAAACGTTACGTTTTAACTTTCTTCTTTAAACTAACATTATGACTTATTAATTGTAATCTTATAACTTTGGTTTAATTAATTTATACCTAAAATGAGTTGTATTTTTATTATTAACTTTAAGTATAGTTTTAATCAAAATTTTCTAAGTAAACTATCATATTTTCATGATCAAACTTACCCATTATTCTAAAATATATACACTTGGATAAACTAGAACAAAAAAATATGATGAACCAAAAATTATTTCTATCAAACATATGATTTTTATCACTTACACAAGCTATCACCATTTTCTTATACAAGATAACTTTCTCCTACACTCCAACTCTTATAAATCAACTTACACACTCTAAATCTCTTACACAAGTTAGTCTTTTTTCATACTCATACTCTTATTCATACAATCTAAGAACTACAAAGTTGACCACACCCATTATGAATACCTCCCTTATCCATGAGATCACTTGCACCCCTTCATCAAATCTTTCTACCATTCTTTCTTATACCTTCACTTCATTAACATCTTACTACATTAATACTTTTATTATTAGTTGAAAGAATTCAAGAAAATGGAGCTTAGAATACTCTTTATTTAGCTTAAATCATCATCATTTTGGAGTATTATTGGGTTATTAATTTGGGTACATAATGTATCATTATTTTTTGAAGTTGGGATTTATTTCTTTTGGGAGCTTATAGAAGATCATCATTATTTTGGAAGCTTAGATTAATTATCTTTGGAGCATCATTATCTATCTTGAAGGGTCTTAAATCTTATTATTTTCCTAATTAGTACTTAGTACTAATCCTTGGTGTTAGTATGGTATAACTTCTTACCCTACTCTTTATTTGTACTTTTACATTATATTTACTTTATAATGGACAAAGTATGACATATGATGAGTATGTTAAAGTGAAAAGTTAGTCTAATGAATTTATGATCAAGATTATATTAAGTATGTGTATGCTAAAAATATATTTAGTATGTTAATAATCTTTAAACAATTTTAGGAAGTTGGGTGCAAAAATATTTTCTAATGATATTAAGTATGATTCATGTTATAAACTAGTGCTAGTATGTTTATGAGTTATGTGTTACATTAGAATTGTTATTATAAATAAGGATTTTTTATGTTAGAACTTTATTGATATGTTTAATTATGTTAGCCTTCAAATTAGTTTATAAGGTAGTAAGTTATTTTATGAACTTATTTTCTTATTAAGTATGGTTATGTTAAGAATATTGTTATTATAGTTTATTTTTTTTGATTTGAGTTTATCTTTAAAGTTATAGTACATTTTAAGTTATTAAATAGTAAATTGTTTTCTTGAATGATTGAAATTTTATTATAAAAGTATGCTTTGTAACTAGTTTGTACAAAATATTTCTTTAGTTGACGGTTTGAATAATATTTATATAAAAGGTGTTTCTAATGAACTAGCTTTTTAAATTATGTGTGAAATTTGATTTAGGGAAAATATTAAAGATAAAAGTTTTGTTTGATTTTTTACAAGAAATATTGATTTTCGTGAAAATATAAGTTTTTACTTGTTTTAAAACTAGAAGTATTGATTTTGGTGAACTTATAAAGTATTACTTGTTAAGTATTACTTTTTTTGTAACTAGAAATATTAATTTTTGTAAATTATAAGTTTTATTTGTTTTTTTTTATTTAGATTATTAAGTTGGCGAACTTAATAACTTTCACTTGTTTTTCTAAACTTGAAATATTGATTTTTGGAGAACTTGTTAAATTTTGGAAACTTATCCAAAGGATGCAATTTTAACTTGAATTATAGTTAGAATATTAAATTTTGTGAAGAGAATAAAGTTTTACTTGTTCTAAAGTTAGAAATGTAGATTTTGAGAACTTATTTTAAGAAAAATATATTTTTTTATAGCTACATGTGAAAAATATTAATTTGGAGACTATTAATAGAATATTAAGCTAATTATTAGAGTGAATTTAGTGAGCTATTACAATAAAGTTAAATATAAATTTAATGTGTAAAAATTTAGTAATGAACATATAAAGACATAAAAGTGATTAAACGTTATGATTAAGAATTATATTAAATGAATGAAGCTACCAACTAGGTTGGTCAAAGTCAATTAATTTCAAAGTCAACTTGTAGTAATAAAAATGTGATGTACTTGTGTGTGCGAATAAGTATTGACTGAATGACCCTGATAGTAAGGTAATGTCGAACCATGGACCGGCATGTAAAATCCCGGCGTCCGTGTTGGCCGGCACGTAAAATGCGGTGTAAGACAGGGGGTTCGCTACCTATCCTGTGGAGCTCGAGCATTAACATTTATTGGAGGGGTGACGACTCCCACCACAGTTAGGGTTTAGGACTACGGTCCTCACCTAACCAGACCCTTACATATATCAGGTGTCATATTGTTGTGTTTGTTGATTAGTGATGAACTTGATTAGTGGCCTATGAATCATGGTACGATTATGAGTATTAACCAAATGAATTTACTTGAGTGTTAAGATTACCAAATTGTATAAATGGCAGTAACGTACTTCTGTCAGGATTTAGAATGGTATCTTAATGACTAAAAAGTATGGAACAGTAAAAGAATATAATAAAAGTATACAATGGTGTCAATTAATTTGAAATTCGTACTTAAATTATTATTTTGTAAATGTAGTGTATAATTTTTATATTTTGAGTTGGATAGGATGTTATGCTCGGCGTTACCGCTGACCGATTCAATCGGCTGTTATCCGTATCATGGATGGCAGCATTTTGCAGGATTTAGTTTCAGGTTCCGATCCAGGCCGCAACAATTACTATTTATCGAGAACTTAGCTGTTTTTTGTGTCTTTATTGATGACTTGATGTGGATGTACTTTTACATTTTTTAATTGTTAGCAAACAATGTTTCTTATCGGATGTAATATTTTACTTTTATTTTAAATAGTTTTAGTTTTTATGATTTAAAGTTTTTTTTTTTAACAGTTCCGCATTTTAAGACTTCCGCAATATTTTTTTTGCATAAACATTATTATTAAACATTAATTATGTAACGAGATTGTCGCTTCTGTTACACATGGTATCAGAGCTAAAGTTCTCGAATCGTGGAACTTCGGTTCCATGTAAAAGAATGTTCTCGGTAGTCCACAATTACAAAAAAAAAAAAAAAAAAAAAGATTTTGTTTTTCAAATGATTTATTTTCAAATAGCTTTTTCAAAATTTTTTTTATGTGCTTGTGTGATCATGTGTAAATTACTTGTTATGATTATGTTAATGTAATATAGATCACATGTTTAAATTTCATTCAAGATGACGATAGAGGTAATAATATTCTGTTACTCACGAGTCTAGGATTTAGAGTTGGAATAATTGTTAACGTGAATGAAGAGTTTGAAGGTAAAGTTATTTCTGATCATTTTCTCGTAGAAAATTTTTCCAATCATATTCTTTTTATTCTTTTTATCTCAAAGTCGACCGATCTTTAATCTCTACCTCTTTTCTGCACAAATTATTTGTCTTTAAAACCTCATAAATTCAATCTCCAAATTTGTTAACCTAATGGTTCACCATTTCTATGTGACCGTATATTTCCTACTTCTCTCTTAAGATTTTAGATCATCATCTACTTTCGACTGGATAGTGTTTGAATTGGGTACTTATGATATTATTTTTGGTATGGATTTGTAGAGACGACATCATGAGATTTTTTTAAAAAGAAGAAGATTGTTTGGGTTAAAACTCAAGGAGGAGAGCGCTTGTTTATGAACAAATATGTGTCCCCTGTTCAAACCATTTATACCGTTCAAGTCAATGAGATAATAAAGTATAGATACAAGGGATATGCATGTGTTTTATTTCTAGTAGTAAGGAGAAAACCAATTTGAGTCTTGAGAAAATCCCGATTGTTTGTGAATACCCTAATGTTTATATAAAGGATTTACTTGATTTACCCCTGAGGATAGCCGTTGATTTCCATATTGATCTGATTTCTGATGCTATACCTATGTCCAAGACTTTGTGTCGTTTTACCCTAGTTGAGTTAACCAAATTAAAGAAGTAGTGGGATGAGTTACTAGAATAAAAAAATTTTATTCGTCCTAATGTGTTGGCTTGGGCAGCCTTGTTTTATTTGTTAAAAAAAAAAAAGATGGTACAATGAGGTTGTGCATTGACTACAAGGAGATGAATAAGATTACCTTCAAAAACCATAAGTCTTTGTCTAGAATAGATGATCTTTTCGATTAGTTAGAAGCTATGCACTCAAGAGTTTTCTAAGATTTATTTTGAGGTCTATGTATCATCATTTAAGGGTAGCCGAGAAGTATAATTCTAAGACTATGTTCCAGACCTGTTATAGACATTATGAGTGTTAGTGAAGCCATTTGAGGTGTCAAATACGCCAACAACATTTATGGATTTGATCTAGAGATACGTTCGTCCTTATTTGGGTAAGTTTATATCTATTTATTTATGAAATTTTGGTACATTCGAGAAACATAAAGAAACATGAGGAACATTTGAGGATTATTTTAAACTTTTGAAAAAAAAAAATGTTTAGGGAATTTATTGAGTGAGAGTCTTGGCTTGAGGAAATAGTTTTTCTAGGTTATATTATGTCTAAGGATGGAATTTCTGTGGATCCAGAAAATACTAAGTCGATATCAAATTTTTTGATTCTGAGAAGTTCAGAGCTTTTTGGGTTTAGCTGGTTACTATAGGAAATATGTTGAGAATTTCTCTAAGTTTGCTCGTCCCATATTTGAGTTGTTGAAAAAAAAGGGATTCGATTTTAATAGAGTGAGTGATACACGGTTGCTTTTGAGGTATTAAATAAGCGATTCACTACCTCTCATGTATTGATAATGCATGATTGTAGCAAACCATTTAAGGTCTATTGTGATGCATCATTTAAAGGTTTGGGTTGTGCACTTATGCAAGAGGTAGAGGTCATAACTTGTCCATTGAGGTATTTGAGGCCACATGAGGTGAATTACTCTGTGCACGGTATTGAACTTGTTGTAGTAATCTTTGCTCTAAAGTTGTGAGACATTATTTGTATGAGTTACCGTGTAAGATCTACAACGATAGTCAAAACTTAAGGTATGTCTTCAACAAAAAAAAATTTAACATGCACCAAAGGCGATGGCTTGATGTTATTAGGATTATGTCTTTTATACCACCCTAGGAAAGCGAACAAGTTGGCTTATGTTTTGAGGAAGAGACCGAGAGTGTTGAATTTGTACCTTGGGAGCTTTACCCTGAAATGAAGAATTTGGGATTAGAGATTTGTAACCAATATGAGGTTAGACGATATTTGGGAGCAATGACCATACAAACAAACTTTGTTTGATCATATCAATGAGGCACAACTTGAGGATCCAAAGATTATGGAATTAATCCAGTATAGAGATGAGGAAAATGAGACTAATGCATTTGAGTTAAGAGAAAGAGGAAAAGTTAAGCCTGAAATTCATTAGACCTTTTGAAATTCTAAGAAGATTTAGACAAGTTGCTTATGAGTTATTTTTACCATCAAGTTTGGTAAAAGTTCATCATGTGTCCCATGTTTTACAGTTGAGGAAGTATGTTAATGAGCCATCACATGTGCTAAGCCATGAACCCCTTCAGATTGATGAGTCTTTAGCCTATGAGGAAAGACCTATCAGATTTTGGATACCCGAGTCGAAGAATTGAGAAACTCTAAGATTCCGTTGGTCAAGGTTTTGTGGTCAAACCATAGAGTCGGGGAAACTACTTAAGAGAAGGAGGCAGACATGCGAGATCGATAACCTAACCTTTTTGGTAAGTTGTAGTTTCGGGACGAAACTATCTTAAGGGGGAAAGAGTTGTAACAGGCTCAAATATCTTAAACTTAATCTTTCGGTAAATTATTACGAAATTTTCATTCAAATTTCTAATCCTTTAAATATCCATTTCAAACCATCTTTAATTCCTAAACCTTTTTCTGATTTTGTAAATTCTTTTGAATATTAAACTTTAAAAATATTATTTTGTTTAAAATCTTTTTATAAGCACTAAAATATTATTTTATTATTTTGTAGTACGAAAGTAAAATTTTATTATTATAATTACAGTTTTGTAAAACGTTACGTTTTAACTTTCTTCTTTAAACTAATATTATGACTTATTAATTGTAATCTTATAACTTTGGTTTAATTAATTTATACCTAAAATGAGTTGTATTTTTATTATTAACTTTAAGTATAGTTTTAATCAAAATTTTCTAAGTAAACTATCATATTTTCATGATCAAACTTACCCATTATTCTAAAATATATACACTTGGATAAACTAGAACAAAAAAATATGATGAACCAAAAATTATTTCTATCAAACATATGATTTTTATCACTTACACAAGCTATCACCATTTTCTTATACAAGATAACTTTCTCCTACACTCCAACTCTTATAAATCAACTTACACACTCTAAATCTCTTACACAAGTTAGTCTTTTTTCATACTCATACTCTTATTCATACAATCTAAGAACTACAAAGTTGACCACACCCATTATAAATACCTCCCTTATCCATGAGATCACTTGCACCCCTTCATCAAATCTTTCTACCATTCTTTCTTATACCTTCACTTCATTAACATCTTACTACATTAATACTTTTATTATTAGTTGAAAGAATTCAAGAAAATGGAGCTTAGAATACTCTTTATTTAGCTTAAATCATCATCATTTTGGAGTATTATTGGGTTATTAATTTGGGTACATAATGTATCATTATTTTTTGAAGTTGGGATTTATTTCTTTTGGGAGCTTATAGAAGATCATCATTATTTTGGAAGCTTAGATTAATTATCTTTGGAGCATCATTATCTATCTTGAAGGTTCTTAAATCTTATTATTTTCCTAATTAGTACTTAGTACTAATCCTTGGTGTTAGTATGGTATAACTTCTTACCCTACTCTTTATTTGTACTTTTACATTATATTTACTTTATAATGGACAAAGTATGACATATGATGAGTATGTTAAAGTGAAAAGTTAGTCTAATGAATTTATGATCAAGATTATATTAAGTATGTGTATGCTAAAAATATATTTAGTATGTTAATAATCTTTAAACAATTTTAGGAAGTTGGGTGCAAAAATATTTTCTAATGATATTAAGTATGATTCATGTTATAAACTAGTGCTAGTATGTTTATGAGTTATGTGTTACATTAGAATTGTTATTATAAATAAGGATTTTTTATGTTAGAACTTTATTGATATGTTTAATTATGTTAGCCTTCAAATTAGTTTATAAGGTAGTAAGTTATTTTATGAACTTATTTTCTTATTAAGTATGGTTATGTTAAGAATATTGTTATTATAGTTTATTTTTTTTGATTTGAGTTTATCTTTAAAGTTATAGTACATTTTAAGTTATTAAATAGTAAAGTGTTTTCTTGAATGATTGAAATTTTATTATAAAAGTATGCTTTGTAACTAGTTTGTACAAAATATTTCTTTAGTTGACGGTTTGAATAAAATTTATGCAAAAAGTGTTTTTAATGAACTAGCTTTTTAAATTATGTGTGAAATTTGATTTAGGGAAAATATTAAAGATAAAAGTTTTGTTTGATTTTTAACAAGAAATATTGATTTTCGTGAAAATATAAGTTTTTACTTGTTTTAAAACTAGAAGTATTGATTTTGGTGAACTTATAAAGTATTACTTGTTAAGTATTACTTTTTTTGTAACTAGAAATATTAATTTTTGTAAATTATAAGTTTTATTTGTTTTTTTTTTATTTAGATTATTAAGTTTGCGAACTTAATAACTTTCACTTGTTTTTCTAAACTTGAAATATTGATTTTTGGAGAACTTGTTAAATTTTGGAAACTTATCCAAAGGATGCAATTTTAACTTGAATTATAGTTAGAATATTAAATTTTGTGAAGAGAATAAAGTTTTACTTGTTCTAAAGTTAGAAATGTAGATTTTGAGAACTTATTTTAAGAAAAATATATTTTTTTATAGCTACATGTGAAAAATATTAATTTGGAGACTATTAATAGAATATTAAGCTAATTATTAGAGTGAATTTAGTGAGCTATTACAATAAAGTTAAATATAAATTTAATGTGTAAAAATTTAGTAATGAACATATAAAGACATAAAAGTGATTAAACGTTATGATTAAGAATTATATTAAATAAATGAAGTTACCAACTAGGTTGGTCAAAGTCAATTAATTTCAAAGTCAACTTGTAGTAATAAAAATGTGATGTACTTGTGTGTGCGAATAAGTATTGATTGAATGACCCTGATAGTAAGGTAATGTCGAACCATGGACCGGCATGTAAAATCCCGGCGTCCGTGTTGGCCGGCACGTAAAATGCGGTGTAAGACAGGGGGTTCGCTACCTATCCTGTGGAGCTCGAGCATAAACATTTATTGGAGGGGTGACGACTCCCACCACAGTTAGGGTTTAGGACTACGGTCCTCACCTAACCAGACCCTTACATATATCAGGTGTCATATTGTTGTGTTTGTTGATTAGTGATGAACTTGATTAGTGGCCTATGAATCATGGTACGATTATGAGTATTAACCAAATGAATTTACTTGAGTGTTAAGATTACCAAATTGTATAAATGGCAGTAACGTACTTCTGTCAGGATTTAGAATGGTATCTTAATGACTAAAAAGTATGGAACAGTAAAAGAATATAATAAAAGTATACAATGGTGTCAATTAATTTGAAATTTGTACTTAAATTATTATTTTGTAAATGTAGTGTATATTTTTTATATTTTGAGTTGGATAGGATGTTATGCTCGGCGTTACCGCTGACCGATTCAATCGGCTGTCATCCGTATCATGGATGGCAGCATTTTGCAGGATTTAGTTTCAGGTTCCGATCCAGGCCGCAACAATTATTATTTATCGAGAACTTAGCTGTTTTTTGTGTCTTTATTGATGACTTGATGTGGATGTACTTTTACATTTTTTAATTGTTAGCAAACAATGTTTCTTATCGGATGTAATATATTACTTTTATTTTAAATAGTTTTAGTTTTTATGATTTAAAGTTTTTTTTTTTAACAGTTCAGCATTTTAAGACTTCCGCAATATTTTTTTTGCATAAACATTATTATTAAACATTAATTATGTAACGAGATTGTCGCTTCTGTTACATTAACCTTCCCAAGTTTAAAAATCTTTAGAGAAACGAGAGTAGCCTTAATATAAACTTCGTCTAAAACTTACCATGTAGAAAAGCATTTTAACATCCCATTAATGTAAAGCCCAATCTTTATTAGCTGCAATAGAAAATAAAATTCTTATTGTAATCAGGCCCAGATTAGGGGGTAGGCAGGGTCTGCAAATGCATAGGGTTCAAAATTTAAGGTGCCCAAAGTCATTGAAACTTAAAATAATACAAAAAATAAATTTTTAAAAACAAAATCTAAAACCTTTCTTTCTTCACCTGTGAAATTGGGAAAGTTGGGTAGAATTTGAAAGCCATTTATGTGAATTAATGCACCGCTTCTCAATTAATTTGCATCTTCAATTCCAAGTCCCAATTCATCTTTTCCATGATTTTTCTTCTTTTTCTTTATTCTTTTCTCAATTTTATCTATTATCATTCATTTTTCTTTTTCAATTTAATTTAAATGGAAATATATCCCTTGGAAATATCAACAATTTACTATCCTTAATTACAAAAAAAAAAAAAGTTACTTCAGGGTTACTTTTAATTTACAGATATCATAAATACTATTAAAAGAACTGTATAATGACAAATGTCGGCTTCTTAATGTTTTGCCAAATGTCATGATTTTACAGGACTTTATTGATTGCGTGACATAAAGTTATCCAATTGACAAACATTTTCTGAAAAAATTATAATTACAATTAAATCAAACTTTAGAGCTTTGCCAAATGTCATGATTTTACAGGATTTTATTTGATTGTGTGACATAAAATTATCCAGTTGACAAACATTTTCTGATAAATTATAAATATAATTAAATTAAAATTAAACATCATAAATACTATTGAAAGAACTGTATAATGACAAATGGCAGCTCTTTAAAGCTTTTCCAAATGCCATGATTTTACATGACTTTATTTGATTGCGTGACATAAAGTTATCCAGTTGACAAACATTTTCTGAAAAATTATAATTATAATTAAATTAAACTTAAACATAAGTTGTAATTTATTTAAGATATCTTATAACTGTTAAAATTAACCTTTGACTGAACTTTAAAAGATTTTTTTTTGTTGGAAATTCGGAAAGATATATAGATGGGGAGGCAAGCCACTAAAACTTGGACGCCCCAGGCCCGCCGGCATAAAAAACCCCGCGAGGGGAAAAAGATATGTCTTTTATTTATTTTAGTAAATTAAATTTTATTATAAATAACAATTTAATATATCTGTGCATTGCACGGGTTTCTATACTAGTATTGGGGCCATTGATAAACACAATAAGTTATTTAGTAAATTTCTTTGCTCCTTAATTTTTATTTTCTAATTTTACAAATTTACATTTCATCTATTACACTTTATTTCATGAACTATGAGGTATTGTTTTTTTTTTCGATTATAAATTTTATTTTTCCATGAATTTTTAGTTTGATCTATTTTGTTTTTATTTTGTCATTATTTTTTTTGTATTTTCGAATATCTTTTTTTGTTGTCATTTATAGTCTGATAGATGATTTTATAATTAATTGTGTTTTTTTTTTCTTCTAATTTTACAATTCTGCAATTGTCATTAAGCTGTTGAGTTGATTAGATTGTTCAAGCTCTTTGTTTGTTCCTTACTCTTTTTAACTTTTTTAAATTGATTAATAAAAACTTCATTTGTATGCTATGTTGCCCAAAAAAGGTTTATTAGGATGTGAAAAAAGAAAAAGAAAAAAACAAGAAGAATAGTTAATGAAATCCCAACAAGGAGAGGACGTGAAAAAAAATCCTTCTAGTTCTTCTATGAAGGTTTCTCTCTAGGCTTCGTCCTAGTCTCTGTCTTCTTTGTGAAGTTTGTGGAGTTTCTTGTGTATTCTTTCTTCTTGTTTGTATCCGTCTCTTTCCCTGTTTCTTTGGGGCTGTATTCTGATAATGGGGGATCGCAGTGAGGAAAACTTTTCCTCTCAAGAAGTAGTGCAAGAGGGTGTTAGGAGGGACGAGGAAGATGTTATTGGGCAGGCAATGGAGGGTGATAATCTGGGTGGAGGGGAGGAGGAAGAACCGGTGACATGGACGGAGGGGGGTGATGAAGAGGATGATCAAAGAATCGAATTGGGGATGGTGGGGCGTGTTTGGACGGACAGGAATGTTAATCCGACAGCTTTCATGTCAACGATAAAGAGTCTTTGGCGGGTGCAATCGGGGGTCGATATTAGTCACATAGAGCGAAACATGTTCCAGTTCCAATTTTATCATTGGAGGGATAAGGAGCGGATTCTTGAGGGCCAGCCTTGGCATTTTGATCGTAATGCCATTATCTTGAGTGATCTTGTTCAAGCGGTGAAGCCCTCGGAAATCTTGTCGTTTTACTTACAAATATGGGCGCGTTTTTACGACGTTCCTTTTAAGGGTAGAATGAATGGGGAGAATGCGAAATTGTTAAGGAATAAGATAGGGCAGTTTGTGAAGATGGAGCAGGACAATTACCTTGGATTAGAAAAATCCATGCGAGTGCGGGTTCATATTGATGTTAGGAGTCCGCTTAAGTCGTATGTTAATTTAATGTTACGCAATGGGGATATTCACAAGGTGAAGGTTCGTTATGAAAATCTACTTAACATTTGTTTTCTTTGTGGACGTTTAGGACACGGTATGCGGGATTGTATAGATGGTTTAGGGGACCCAAAGAATTCGAAGTTTAGTATTTGGCTTCGAGCGTCTCCGTGGCGATCGGCGAAAACGGTTAGTCATGAGGAAGGAGGGGTTGGTGAACATCCGGCAAAGGTGGCAAAAAAGCTATTCATCACAAGGAGGGAGGAGAAGACATAGTCCCTTAGCCTTGATGTTATTAATGTTGTATCTTCACTGTTTGATAAGGTGAAGGTGGGGGACCAGGGGGTGCACCAGGATGTAGGGGAAGGTGGTGTCGAGAGGGGTGGAAAAGAGGGAGGAGGAAACTGGGCTGGTGGAAAAAGTGGGAATGCTCTTGAAGAATCTGTTAAAGAAGGTGTAGGGGAAGGGAAGCTTGTGGTGGGAAAGGATGTCAAGAAAGGGAAAGGGATTACCAGTGCACGGAGGAAAAAGTGGCAGAAGATGGTTAGGGAGAACAGGGTGGAGGCTTTGGTTGAATCTAGTGGAACGACTGCAAGGGTTAAAAGGGGGAATGAAGGGGAAGGGGCTCTATTGCAACCCATGGAAATTGATGGTGGGTGTGTTGTGGTGAAGAAGTATAAAATGGCAGAGAGTAATGAATGGTATGGTATAACTCAGCATGATGTGGCGGGTCTCACTAATAGGACCCTCGGTGAGCGATGAGCTCCATCATCTTTTGGAATTGTAGGGGAATGGGGAATGCCTCTACGATTAATTCTTTATGTGATTTAGTTCACAAATATTCCCCAAATGTGGTTTTCCTCAGTGAGACTAAATGTTTGGAACCTGATATTCGAAGGATTCAACATAAATTGCGGTTTGAGAATAGTAGTTGTGTCAAGGCAGTAGGCAGGGCTGGAGGGGTGGCGATTTTTTGGAATAATGAAAGTGGAGTGCAAGTGGAAAGGTTGGACTCCCATGCCATTGATTGTATAGTTAAGATGGACGATGGTTTCGAATGGCGATGTACCGGGTTTTATGGTTGGGCTGAAAAAAGTAATAAGGAGAAGTCGTGGGAGCTTATTAATGATTTGGGTCAAAATAATGCTTTGTCGTGGATCATTGGGGGTGACTTCAACGAAGTGCTGTATGCAGATGAGAAGAGGGGAGGGTTAGGAGTCGATTTCACTTCGTCGAATGCGTTTCGGGCTTGCTTGGATATGAATGATCTTGAAGATTTTGGAGCGGAAGGATATAAGTTTACTTGGTGTAATAAGCGAGTAGATGGTTTCATCGAGGAAAGGCTGGATAGGTGTGTGGCTAATGCCGGATGGAGGAGATATTTTGGAGATTCGACGGTGAGTAATGTGATTTGGGACGGGTCGGATCATTTACCTATTGTGCTTTCTTTAAAGAAAAGCATTCCCCGGCATAGTTTAACGGTTGGGTATGAAGTTCCGTTCCGTTATGAGGCAAAGTGGATTCCAAATGAGTCTTTTGCCGATTCTCTTTGTGATGTGTGGAGGCAAGCTAAGAATAGGTGGGGGCATGATTGGGTTAGGGTGGTGGAGGATTGTGGGGAAAGGCTTAAAGATTGGAACAAGAATCAGTATAAAGACTCTTCGAAGCGGCTTTGGTGGTTGAAAAAAAGGTTAGTGCAGGTTCGGAAAATGGTGCACACTAGGCTGTTATTGAGGACTATAGGGCGGTGGAGGCAGAGATTAGGCAGCTTCGGAGTGAGTTTGAAACGGCGGCATGGCAGCAGGGTAGACCTTTTGTGTTACGAAACGGTGATAAAAATACGACATTTTTTCACTAAAAAATCGAGGGTCGTAGGAAGAGGAATCGGTTGAAAGGGCTTAAAGACCATATGGGGGTATTACAAACTGATCTTGGTGCTATGATGAAGGTTGTGACGGAGTATTTTGGAAACCTCTTCTCTTCTTCTAGGCCGCCTGTCGAATCGGAGAGATTGGATATGTTGGATGTCCGAGTTACAGAGTCTATGGGGGAACAATTATGTCGACCATATATGCGTGAAGAGGTTCTTACAGCTCTTGAGGCTATGCATCCGTGTAAGTCGCCAGAGCCCGATGGGTTGCCTGCTATGTTTTATAAGCAGCACTGGGAGTTGGTGGGTGACGATATTTGTGAGGTCGTGTTGGGTTTCTTGAATCATGGACTGTTACCTGTGGGGTTGAACCACACTCATGTTGTTTTGGTTCCTAAGGTGTCGAGTCCTGTGGAGATGAAGGATTTGCGACCTATTAGCTTGTGTGATGTTTCTTACAAGCTAATATCTAAAGTTCTCGCCAATAGGTTAAAGAAGGTGTTACCAGATATTATAGAAGACAATCAAAGTGCGTTCGTCCCGGAGAGATGAGTAAAGCTTATGACCGTGTCGAGTGGGATTTTTTGGAAGCGGTGATGGCTAGGATGGGGTTTCCTTCTGGGGGGATTGAGCGGGTTATGTCTTGTGTTACTTCGGTTTCATATGCTTTCTTAGTCAATGGGAGTCCGACTGAGGCAGGGGGACCCAATCTCCCCTTGTTTCTTTTATGCATGGAAGGGTTGGGGGCGTTAATTCGGCAGGCTAGTACGCAAGGAAATTTGCACGGCATATGTGTGGCTCGTAATGCGCCTAGGATTTCCGACTTATTTTTTGCGGATGATTGTATGAGAAGCGTTGGCTATTAAGGAGATTTTTTCTTTTTTTTTTTGAATCTTTGTCGGGTCAACAAATAAATCTTGAAAAAAGTAAAGTTTCTTTTAGTCGGCGGTTGAGGGACGACTGTAGAGGGGAGGTTAGTCGCATCTTAGGGATAAAGGAGGTTCAGAGTCATGATAAATATTTGGGATTGCCAACTGTTTTTTCTTCGATCGAAACGTTTTTCTTTTTCAAATTTGAGGGATCGGATTTGGAAAAAGCTTAAAGGGTGGAAGGAGAAGCTTTTATCAAAAGCGGGGAAAGAAGTGCTTATAAAAGCGGTGACTCAATCCATTCCTATGTTTGCGATGAGTTATTTTCGATTGCCGACTTCTTTTTACAATGAAGTGACTAGTATCATTCGCAACTTTTGGTGGGGCACATCATCCTCTGATCGAGGGATCCCTTGGCGAGCTTGGAAGTATATTTGTCGGGGAAAAGGTGAAGGGGGTTTGGGTTTACAAGATTTGGAGAATTTTAATTTGGCTTTGCTTGCAAAACAGTTTTGGCAGTTGCACTCTCTCCCAAATTCGTTGTTAGCCTAGATCTTGAAAGCCCGCAATTACTCGTCGACTTCTATTTGGGGTGCAAAGCTTGGTCATGGGTCGAGTTATATTTGGCAAAGTTTATGGAGCGCTCGTGATATCCTTGTTCGTGGGGCGAGATGGAGGATTGGGCACGGTCATGATATTCGTATTTGGGGTGATGCGTGGCTTGTTGGATCGGGGGATGGTAAGATTGTGTCGCCTAATCGGGGTTTGCTGGGGTATGCTCGGGTGGGGTGGTTAATTGATCAAAATACCCATTCGTGGAAGACGGATCTTGTTCACGACATATTCTGCCCTATTGATGTGGAGAAGGTCTTAAATACTCCTATTAGTATTTCTTGCGAGGAGGATAAGCTTGTTTGGGCGGCTAGTGTGGATGGATTATTTCGGGTTAAAGATGCCTATCGGATTGCTCAAATTGGTGATTCTTTTCCAATGTATTCGTCGGGGCCTAACCCTATATGGCGTGTGATTTGGAGGTTAAATGTTCCTCCAAAGGTTCGGATCTTTCTTTGGAGTGCTTTGGGGGATATTTTACCAAGTGGTGTTAATTTGAAGAAGAATGGGATTGAGGGGGTTGGGTTGTGTGGGCGTTGTGGAGCTAGCGAGACTAATAGGCATGTCCTTCTAGAATGCCCTTGGGTGCAGCTATTTTGGCAGCAGGTGCCTAATGTGCCGGATATCATGTGTGGATGGTCGGTTCTTGAGTGGTTTGCGGAGGTGGTTAGGCGTAGGAAAGAGGTGGATGTGGAGCTTATTAGTATGTGTCTTTGGCAGGTGTGGAGTGCCAGGAATGATCTGTGCTTTAATAAGGTTAATGTGCCTGCTGGGGGTGTGCTTTGTAGAGCTGCTGATATGCTCAATGAGTACCACAAAGCAAACGTGATCAAAGGTAGTAGTGGCATGCCTGTAAAGCCTCGATGGCAAGTTCCTGAGATGGGTTGGATTAAGATAAACTCCGATGCTGCAGTGGATATGGAAGCTGATAAGGTTGGTTTGGGCCTTGTTGCCAGAGACTCGGAGGGAAAAGTGTTATATGCAGCGTCTTCGTATGGGAAGTCTTTCATTGGCGTTGAGCGGGCTGAGCTGGATGGGGTGTTATGGGCTATGCAGGTGGCGGTTTGTCAAGGTTGGAAGCAGTGTGTCTTTGAATGCGATGCCCGGGCTATGATTGATGCTCTTCGTGGTCAAAAGTTGAGGGCTGCCCACCAACAAGTGCTCGTTGATAATATTTTAGCATTAGGTCGTAGGCTTAATGCGATTGAGTTTAGTTTTTGTTTTAGGGAAGCTAATATGATAGCCCATCGGTTAGCACGATGGAGTGTTTCGAGGTCTTGTAATGAGGAGTGGGCTGAGGGAGGTCCGGTGTGGATTTCGGATCTTATTGTAGCCGATTCGGCTTAGTTTTTGTAGCCTCCCTTGATATCAAAAAAAAAAATCCCAGCAAGGAGCCTTGATAAATATTTTTTTGTAGACCAGGAATTTCTAATGATTACTTGAGTATAAATGAACTAATATAGTATGAATTATTTTAATTTTTCTTAAGTACCATATTTTACTAATCTCTTTTACATATACACATAAATTTCATATGTTTCATCATGAAGATTTAAACAAATTATTGAAAAGTTTACGTAATATTCTTCAATATAAAAACAAAGAAACTGTAATTCGTAAATTTAAACTTTGAATTGGATAATAATGATAAGAAACTAGATATTTTAAATATTTTTAGGTTTATTTAATTGTAGAATCGTACGATTTTACGATTCGATTTTACCCGATTCGATTCTACCCTCTAAACGATTTTTAGTAGAATCATGATTTTAACAACTTTGATTATTAATTTTACATTGGGTCGTAAATTTTGTATATTTTAATATCGCATTTACAAATTATTATAAAATAATAAGTATAATAATAATAATAATAATAGTAATAATAATAATAATAATATTAATAATAATAATAAACAAATTAGAAAACAAATAAAAGAAGGGCGCCATTTTTTTTTTGAAATTCCGACTACCCACCGATTGTGCAATAGTCGCAGGTCAGAAGCATTGGGAAGGTAAAAAAAACTTTTCAGTATACCGTCTACCCACCGACTATACATTAGTCACAGTTTAGTCAGTATACTGAAAAGTTTATACCACTTTCCAACGTCTTTAGAAAAGTTACTGCAGCCAATTAATGAGGTGGGTGAAAAATCTCACCGACTAGATGCCGACTAAAGTTTAGTCGCAAATTAGTTGGTGATTTGAAAAGTTTTTTCATTTCCAACGTCTTTTCAGGCAAGTTACTGATGCATTTAATGAAGTAGGTTAAAACGGTAAAAAAAAATTCTTCAACTAACCACCGACTATTTAGTAGTCGCATATTAGTCGGTGAAAATAAAGGTTTTTCACCAAACGTCTCTTCAGAACCCTATTCACCGACTAAATACCGACTATCCTGCAGTCGCAATTTAGTCGGAATATTTGTAATATAAAAACGAACACTTCACCAGAATTCGATCATTTTTATTTCAAACGTAAATCTTCCTTCTCGTTTCTTTCTTTCTTTCTTTCTTTCTTTCTTTAGAACCCTAATACTCGTTTCTTTCTTCCTACTCATCTCTTGCTTGCATACCACATTCCGACTACTGCATTCCTACCAATTCTTGCTTGCATATTCATCTCCGACGTCTTTTTGGTTGACACTCCGACTACTGCATCAACTACTCTCCGACTATTAAAGAAGTCTTCTTTTTATGTTTTTTTTTTTGCATGAACATGATGAACGTTTTTTATATGATTTTTTTTAACCTAAATTTTAGGGTTCTTGGTTTGATATGTTTTTATTACATGTTTTTTATATGTTTTCGATGATGAACATGGTTTGATTATGATCATGATATGTTGATTTTACATGTTTTTTATATGTTTTTTTAAGCATATTTATTTTATATGTTTTTTACCTGTTTTTTTACATGTTTATTTCAAATGTTTATTGATTTTTTTAGGGATTATATTACATGTAATAATCTTGCATGAAATTATTGATTTTTTTAGGGTTTATATTTCAAAATAGATTTTTCTGATATTTTTGTTTTATGTTTTTTTTATTGTCGAATTTTTGTTTTTTTGTGGATTTATATTTCGAAATAGATTTGTAGGGTTTATATTACATGTAATAATTTTGCATGAACTTGTTTATTTTACATGTTTTTATGTTTTTTTTAACATATTTAGGGTTTATATTAAATGTAATAATCTTGCATGAACTTGTTTGTAATAATCTTGCATGAACTTGTCGAATTTTACATGTTTATTTTAAATATTTATTAATTTTTTTAGGGTATATATTAGATGTAATAATCTTGTTTATTTCGAATGTTTATGTTTTTTTATTGTCATTTTTCGGTTTTTATTTCTGTCTAAGTTTTGTTTGGTTTTTTTTTTTTTTTATTTTCCTGATTTTTTTTGATATTATTTTCTTGTTAAATTATTTGTTAAATTTAGATGCCTAGAATGAGAAACACTCTAGGACAAACGTATTGACCCTCGAACCGGTCAGCCATACGACCCTGAGTCGCCGTCCGGTTCAATAGCATGCGCGTTCTGACCCTAGCAACCCATGTTGTTGCGCTCTCTCAACCTTCTACGAGTTTAGAGGAGCATTTTTGAGGTCAGACTTTAGGAGGGGAGATGGGGCATGCCACTCCCTCTTTGGTGTCATCACGTGCTTCGCCACGTAACGCTAGGATCACCGAGAGGCTGAAATTGCGCAGGGGCCGCCGAGCGCTGACCCTGCCCCTCCGCCGCAGCAATCCACTACCAGCTCTACCTGGGTGCCTGACGAGGGTAACGTTTGCCACCGACACTGGCAACCAAATATCAACGTCTATCCGTAGGTACTTTGAGGCCTACAAAGATCCTAATGGATGGGCTTGGAGGTACCTATCTAGGGATACTATCGACTTCTATTGGAAGCAGTTTTCAAATAAGTTGATTTACTACATTATTTCATTATTTGATTAACTTTTGATTGACTTGTTTGTTATACTTATACTGATTGGTTTTTGTCGTTTCAGAAACAATGGGTTTGGAATCCCTCTATCACTTCCACGGTGCGCAAAGGAGTGGGGAGAAGAGGGCGAAGACCCGGTACAAGGACATTATTCATCTTCATAGAAATCTCTATGAAGAGAATAATGAATATCAGCCCGGCTGGGCGTCGTCGGAGGCGTGGGGACAATGGGTAAGGGCCTGGACCTCTGAAGAATTCCAGGCCAGTCGGCAGCGAGGGAGGAGGAACCGTCGCCGGGGCGATGAAACGGGGTGTCGCAGAAGTCACCCATACCGGCGGCATCGTTGTCTGCCCGCAGGACATTGCGGATATTGGTATATTCTGGGAACTTTTAATAATTTGATTTTTAATTTTATACGCGTAAATATTTATACATAATTTGTTTAACCTTCAACTTTGTTATTTTAGGAAAAAGAGCAGAGCCGCACGCCTCTCTCTTATGAGTTGTTTCTACGCACTCATAAGGTGAAAACAAAGGACGAGTTGCAGTGGGTCAACGAGAAGTCCAAGGCCATAAATGTAAGTTTAATGACTATCTTTATTATTTCTAGAATATAAATTTTTTGGTATCATTGATCATAGTGTAGTTAGTTTTTTAGTACCTAGTTTAGCTTTGGTAAAATTAGCCCGCCTCAACTCGCACATTTCGAGGGAGGAGCATGAGGAGCTAGTGGCGGAGCATCGGTGTTTGAGGCTAGAGGTCAACCATCTTCTCGGCTTTATGCGCAATGTTTTGCAGAAAGAGGTTTTGGTGACCCTCCTCCGCCTCCCCCCGGCTGATTCCTTGTACTTTTATTGTTTAATTTCGTATTTTATATTTCGAAACATTGAGTTGTATAACATTATTTTTTAAAATTTACATTATTAATTTTTTTTCGTGCGTTTTCTATAATCTTTTATTGCGTTTTTTATTATATTGGTTCAATAATTTAATTTAATAATAAAATAATAAAACTAGTCAAATGTGGTCAACGATCATTGACCAAATTTGACCAGTTTATTATTTTAATATTATAAATCATCCAACTAGATTCCGACTAAGCATTTAGTAGGAAATTAGTCGGTAAGTACTACTACCAGTTAGTCGAAGGATGGTCGGGATCAAGAGCCGCCATACTTTGGACTGGATTTTTAATCAATAGAAGTTTGACCGACTATTCTCCTACTACTATTTATCGGAGATTGGTCGAGATCAGGACCAAAAAGCGGTCAACATCTGGGTGAAGTGAAGTTTGACTTTTCCGACTACTTTCCTACTACCCATTGGTCAGAGGGTAGTCGGAAAAATATAAAAAATATTTTTTAAAACAATAAAAACCATCAAAATCGGTTTTTAATGTACAGCGACTAGATTGCTACTACCTCATAGTCGGTATACTGCGACTAAACTCCAACTACAGCGTGTAGTCGGATTCCGACCAATCACCTACCAACCATAAGTGATCGGAATTCCGACTGTTTTCCCGACCATTCCATTTACCGACCATTCTGAGCCGACTGGATGACTTTAGTCGGAAGTTAGTCGGTATATCTCTATACCGACCAATCTCCGACTATTTGGGTAGTCGGAAACTTGCATTTTTTTTTCCCGATAAAAATATTGGCAACTGTAACAGACGTGAAAGGATTTTCAATGCAAAATACCTCATGCCCAGTTTGAGGGGGGATGACAAAGTATAATTGAGCAACAGTAGCACAAACATCCAAAGAATGGAAGGTGATCAGCTGCACATCAAAGCTACAGCTCGTGTCCTCTACTGCTCCCAAGACAACAACTCTGTTTTCTCCTTATAACTTACTCCCTCCGTTCTTTTTGTTCTTCCCGTTTAGAATATTCCATGTTTTGGCAAGAGAAATTTATTAAGAATTTTAAGACATTATAGATGATAAAATATATCCATATGAGATCTCCTTAGATTCGTTTTAATGTATAATTTTGTTGTTATATATTTTTATAATTTTATAATGCGTATTTAGAGAGATTTAGGTTCGAAAGTTACTTTAAAACTGTGCAAAAAGTAAATGAGAAAAACAAAAAAGAACGGAGAGAGTAGTTTGTTG
>JAAKBH010001003.1:0-65832 GCA_019776075.1 Amaranthus palmeri
TCAATGACCGCACGCCAAGTCAGTGAGAAAATCTGCGCCCTGCGTAGAACTACGCACCCCGCGCATCAAACCTTTTTACTCATTATACCCGATCCTAGACTCGGTTCGAGTCACAAAATCTCAACAATCTCCACCTTGACGAGAACCCGTAGTCAACCACTACCTCATCAAACCATAGTGAAACAAAACCATTCTCAAGCCAAAAACCCGATGCAAAGCTCATGCATAAGCTATACATCCCGATAAGTCTCCAACCAAGACTCATCCGACAAATCTTCAACCAAGACTCATCAAACATATACAAACAAGTATAAAACGACTCATAATGCGCACCTACATCACAAGTCCCGGGCAAGCTCCACCTTGAGGCAAACACACCTACAACAGGAACTCCCCAACACCGCCCTAAAGGGCCCGATCACATCACATAATAATCATATTTAGTAAGTCTAAGCAATGTTTAAACTTACTAACCGGAACAGACTTAGTAAAGAAATCAGCTGGATTGTCAGCGGTCCCGATCTTCTTCACCTTTACCCTTGTCAGTGCGTAAGAAATGATACCTGACATCTATGTGCTTGGTCCGATCATGGTGTACTTGGTCTTTAGCTAAGCAAATGGCGCTTAAGCTAGCAAAATACACCGTCGCATAATCCTGTGAAATACCCAATTCACCCACTAGGCCTTTGAGCCAAATAGACTCCTTTGCTGCAGAGGTTAAAGCCATGTACTCAGCTTCAGTCGTAGACAATGTAACTGAAGACTGCAAAGTCGACTTCCAACTCACTACAGAACCACCCAAGGTAAATACATACCGGTCACGGACCTCCTAGTATCCACATCCGCGGCATAATCAGAATCACTATACCCGTTACCAAACACTCTTCACCATTTCCATACACAAGCCCAATATCGGCTGTCCCTCTCAAGTAGCGAAAAATCCTTTTCACTCCTTGCCAATGCTCTCTTCCCGGTCGAGCCATGAACCTACTAACCACACTAACAGCATGCGCAATATCCGGTCTAGTGCAAACCATAGCGTACATCAAACAGCCAACCGCGTTGGCATATGGAACCTTAGACTGTATGCTAGCTCTTCCTCAGATTGAGGCGACATAGACAAAGACAACTTGCAACTCACAGACGTTGGCGTACTTATAGGCTTAGACTTTTCCATCCCAAAACGTGACAGAATCTTTCAATATAGCTTTTCTGAGTCAAGAAAAGTTTCCCTCTAGCCCGATCCCTAAAGATCTCCATACCCAAAATCTTCTTAGCAGGACCTAAGTCTTTCATGTCAAATTCAGAACTAAGCATCTTTTTCAGTCTATCAACATCAGTTTTATTCTTTCTCTTGTACCACTGGCGAGGGGATTGCTTAAGTCCATACAAAGACTTTAGCAATCTACATGCATAGTGCTCCTTCCCCAGAATCTCGAATCCCTCAGGCTGCTTCATCAAAATCTCCTCCTCCAAATCACCATGAAGGAAAGCCGTCTTCACATCTAGCTGCTCCAGTTCAAGGTCATAATGTGCTACAATTGGACAATAGCACACGAATAGAAGTATGTCGCACCACAGGTGAAAATATCTACACAAAATCCAACCCCTTCTACCTGACTAAACCCCTTAGCAAACTTAGCCTTGCTTTGAAGCGAACTTTCTCAGATTCAGATGTCCCTTCTTTCTTCCTTTATAGATCCACTTGCACCCCACAAGCTTTCTCCCCTCTGGCACCTTCACAGTTCCCACACTCTATTCTTGTAAAGAGATTGCATCTCTTCACCCAATCGCAGCAAGCCATTGCGCCGACTCACTACAACTGATTGCTTGTTGATACGTGGCAGGGTCATATGATTCAACATCATCAGCTACACTCAATGCATAACCTGTCAAACTATCAACACAGCAATTCCTTCCCTCCATCTCTTCGATCAACCTAACAGGCTTCTTGATAGCACGTCGAGGCCCGCTCAAGAATGGTGTCAGATTGACTAGATGACCCCTGATTGGACTGCCTCCCACCTCCACCCCAGAGTTAGGTGTAGGTGAGGCACCCTCCCCCAGGCTCAGCGTACTCGGCATGGAACCTCAGCATCATCATCAATAAAACTGCACTCGAGTGTAAATCAGCAATGGATGACTGATGTACCTCAAGTTACTCCATCTGGACTGTAGCCTAGTTCTCTCCCTTCGTTCCCCCAAATAAGAAGACTCCGAGCTCCTTCTTGGAATACATGGTGCTTTCATCGCAATGTGACATCCTCTACTAAGAATGACACGACCCCTCCGAGGCGAATAGATCCTTAAACCCTTCACCCCACCCAAACCCATCACCGTACCCCCAACAAAACACCCCATCTTGGCCCGTGGATCCAGCTTACCCCTCACTAACATGATAATAAGCAACACAACCAAAGATCTTCAAATTCGAAAAACTAGGCAACTTACCACTCCAAATCTCAAACGGGATTTTGAAGTCAATTCCCGAATGAGGACCCCTATTGATGATATAACAAGCTGTCATCACAGCTTCACTCCAATACCTTCTCCCCCAACCCTGCATTAGAGAGCATGCATCGAACTCTCTCAAGCAGTGTCTGATTAACCCGCTCTGCAAACCACCGTTCTGCTATGGTGTCATCCTGACGGTATGATGCCGACCAATACCCTCATCTGCACAGAACTGATTTACACTCCTCTTTGCAAAATTCTAGCCCATTGTCTGTTCGTAGCTTCTTAATCTTTCCTACCCCTGTCGATTTCTCCACCAAAGCTTTCCATTGCTTTAAAAGCTTTGAAGGCCTCATCCTTTGACTTAAGCAACCTAAGCCATGTGTATCGGGACTTGTCATCAACAAATGACACGAAATAGCGGAAACCTCCCATACCTTCAACCCTAGATGGACCCCAGCAATCTGAATGGATATAAATCGAGCACATCATCAGTAATGTGAACACCCCTGCTGAACTTAGACCTGTGTTTCTTTCCCAAACACACAATGCTTCACAAAACTCAAGGTTGGCAACCCTTGATTCCCGGATAGTAGACCTCTCTTAGACAATAGCTGCATCCCCTTCTCCCCCATATGACCAAGCCTCATGTGCCAAATCTTAGTCATCTCCTGGTGAGACACCGATGCGCAAACCGCAGAACTAGGCAGTGTAACACCCTCAAAGACATAGAGGGTGTTCCTCTTGATACCCTTAAGTACCAACTCAGAACCTCGATAAATGGACAATCTCCCATCTGAAAACACTCCATTGTACCCCAAATCATCCAGAGTACCCAAAGAAATCAGATTTTTCCCCAAAGCCGGAAACATACCGCACATTAGTCAAAGTTAACTTTCGCCCATCAATGGTCCTCAACCTCATGGACCCAATACCTTTAACCTTACAAGGTGCATTGTTACCTACAATAACCGTACCCCCATTGCAAGACTCATATGTATCAAACCAGTCTCGGCGTGGACTCATATGGAACGAACACCCCCGAATCTAGAAACCCAACCATCTGAAAGATCCCCAGACTTAGCTGAACTGACAAGTGCCAAGTCTTCCTCAGAATTATAGTTCTCCTTCGGTTTCTCCTCAACTACAGCAGCTTGGGATTTGCCCTTCCTCACTGGACAGTTAGCCCTAAAGTGACCTGGTTCTTTACAGTAATAACAGGTCTTTCCCACAGTCTTGTTAGGTCCATCACTACCATTTCCAGCACCCGACCCAACATTGTTGCCTTTGTTAAACCCCTTTTTCTTTTTAGATTTCCCGGACTTAACAATCAACCCACTGCCATTATCCCCATTATCACCTATAGCTTTCTGACGAAGTTCCCTAGTATGAAGTGCTGCCTTCACTTCTTCTAAGGTCAATGAGTCCTTACCAACAACAAAAGACTCAACAAAATTCGAAAAACTAGACGGTAGAGACACAAGTAAAATCAACGCAGCATCCTCATCATCTATCTTAACATCTAAATTACGTAAATCAAGCAAAATAGAGTTAAGTTTCTCAAGATGTTCCCGTAAGGGTGTACCTGACTGCATTCGGAGGCTAAACAACCGCTGCTTCAGCAAAAGTTTGTTGGTCAGCGACTTGGTCATATACAATGACTCCAATTTCAACCACAATTCCGCCGCCGTATTCTGATCAGCGACCTCCGTGATGATATGATCATCTAAACTCAGCAAGATGGTAGAATGAGCCTTTTCCTCCATCACCGCTAATTGCCCGTCAGTTAATCCGTCTTCCGACCCCCGCAGAAGTACTCGTTGGAGCCAACGGACGCCAGATTTGCTGCTATTTCAACAGAGCCTTCATCTTAATTTGCCATAGCCCGAAGCTATTTTTCCCGGTAAATTTCTCAATCCTTATTGTAGAATCTCCTACCATTGTTTCACACAAAAACTCTTCCTAGGATTAACCCGAGCTCTTGATGCCAATTGTTGTGCGACAGCGGAAGCCGAGATCGAGAAACAATAATAAAACAATAAAGATTCGAACAAACAATAAAGAAAATCACACCGAGAAATTTAACGTGGTTCACTATCAATGTGATAGCTACGTCCACCGGCACCGAGAATAAACTTTCACTATAAACTGGGAGATTACAAGATGAATACGAGACACCACAACAATGGCTCTCCAAAGATCTCTCTTAATTATGCCTCACTTTGTGATTTGATAACTCACGTCTTTTCTCTATGGATTTCCTCTGTTAATTTTGTGAATATGCCTAACTCTAATAATAATGGAGTATTTATATGAAAATACTAATTAAAAGAAGTTACTGCATCACACAAAGTAACCGGCCAAACAAAGGAAGTTGAAACTGCTACTTGCACATTATGTAACCGCATGCAATCACGTGAAGAGTAACCGCTCCGTCTTTCCCGCTCACAAAACCAACTCGGCTTCCACAAACGAAGACCAACCGACGAGTAGGTAAAATTCACTGGAACATTCTTCAATGACCGCACGCCAAGTCAGTGAGAAATCTGCGCCCTGCGTAGAACTACGCACCCCGCGCATCAAACCTTTTTACTCATCTTATACCCGATCCTAGACTCGGTTCGAGTCACAAAATCTCAACAAAACATGTATATTATGAACAGTTTTCAATTCTTTTGCTTCTGGTCTTAGTCAAACTCATTCAATTAAGCACAAAATTACTGACAACGACAATCATAAAAGAGTATAATTGGCATAAATAAGTGCAATTAATTTAAATACACTCATCACAACTGAAGCCATTTGAATCTGATGCTAGAGAACTCTTTCTCTTTTGTATATCTTTATTTTAAATGTAGTTCAAGGAACATTTATAGAAGCACGGCACAAGCATGTGCACCACAAGAATTGCCACCATTATCCTGTTCGACTATCTCCTGTGCCACTACCGTCATTTGCTCCGCCACTAAACGAAAAAGCATCAGTACCACAACAACAATCAATCGCTCACGACAATATCGATTGGTGAAGCACCAGAAACATCACCACCAGTATTAATAGATCCGTTTCCGGCGTATCAAGTCCGTGATTGTGGTTATGGTTATTGCTTTGACTCTAATGATTGTAATCCTCCTTGTTCTACCTGTTGTAATAATCATACATGTTGCTATGATGACTTTTTGTATACATAAATCTTAGATGAGGTTTTAGAAAATAATGATGATTATTTGTGAAGTTAATATATCAGATTTATAGGAATTTGGTGATTTTAATTTACTTTTTTGATTGTATTTATTATGTTAAACGAACCTTCAAAATATGTACAATCTCCAACCCCTTTTGAGTTTCGCCTGAACGAAAATTGATGTAAGAATTAAAAAACGCTATAATGATAAAAAAAAATGTTGGATGAGAAGGTAAGTTGAATTTGTAGATATGGTATATGACTAATGCAAATTGGTGTGACACACTTGATCATATAGAGTAGTGACTCCAATTTCTCCCATATTCTCTTGGTTATGGTCTCCTTGACAACTTTTTTTAGCACTTTGTTGGAAAGATATAGTTGAATTTCGATAATGTCTTTATATCAATCTCTTCCCATCTTGTTGTAGTCATGCCTCAGGCATTTCCTACACACTATTAATTACTTTTTGCACACCGTTTTGGATCAAAATGGCTTTCATCTTGACTTGCCATAAGCCAAAATTAACACTCCTATCAAACTTCTCTATGTTTAGTTTCATTGTAGACATGTTCCACCAACAAATGACTTCTTAATTATTGTAACAACGACTTGGCTCTGATACCAATTGAAATGAGAGCTAGATTAGAGGGCAAGCTTGGGTGTTCTAGCAAGGAATTTGATTGATCGATATATGTTCTAATCTTACAAGAACCAACATGAACTTTTCACACCCATGTGATCATTATGTTATATATTCAATACGAATGAGCAATTGTTGATTTTTTTTTTTTTGAAATAAGCAATTGTTGATTTAATTTCTTGTCTTTTATTTTAGAAAATGTACAAAGTCGTCATAGTTGTCACTACAATAAATTTAGTTTTTTGCGATATTAGATTAAGTGGCATAAAATAAATGCCACTGATTCATATTTTTAATGTAGTAATTATTGGTTATTATTTTAAGTTCCACTATAAAGTGATTTAGCCACAATTGTCACTATAGTCTATAGTGGCATTTGTGAGAAATGCCACTTGATCCTATGTCGTTAAAAGCTTTAGTGTGACTTTTTAATATGTTGCTAAAGGTTATAATAAATGTCATTAAATCATCTATATATATACTATAAGGAATTTGAAATAGCTATATTCAAATTAAATATAGCTAAATATATCCCACTAAAAGCAAAATATGTTGTAATACGTCTTTTTGTGCCTTATATAATATTTCCGATTAGTCGTGAAAAGTAATTTTCATTTGTGGGAAGTAATTTTTCTAACTCACTTACCAACACAACTCTATTAGACTATGTACATCTTTAATATAACTAGCACTTTTCATTATAATAAAAGTAAACATTATTTACTAGAGTAACACAATCAACAATTACATATTATATACCCATTTCATCATATTGCATGGTAGTCTTCTTATTTATAAAACTAGTCTACCTCATGTCATTGCATTGAACATGCATATTATCAGAATCATAGATGTTTGTTAGATTGTTCCTCGGACATAATCTTTTAAATACTTTTCCCAACTATATGTGACTAAATGATTATATTATTACAAAGCAGAGTTTTACTACTACGTACCATAAACTTAAACTTAAGACTACTGATATATATGTGTTTATTAAACATTAAGATTGCTGGGGCGGGTCTCGTCCAAGTCCAGCTCCGAAACAGAGCGGAAAACAGCCTTCTGCTCCAGCACAGAGTCGGTGCCACCGTTTGTAGTTGATGAAGCGTTAAAAACGCCGGTGTCGTGTTCAGAATGGGGTCTGAAAACACCGGTGTTTGGATTAGGAGACCAGTAATACTTTTCGGAGTGTGGGTGAATTACATAATCTGGCAGGTCATCAATGTTCTTGTCATACACCGACGCATGCAGTGTTCTCCTG
The DNA here is from genome assembly GCA_019776075.1 of Amaranthus palmeri. Classification (NCBI taxonomy): domain Eukaryota; kingdom Viridiplantae; phylum Streptophyta; class Magnoliopsida; order Caryophyllales; family Amaranthaceae; genus Amaranthus; species Amaranthus palmeri. The sequence goes on from JAAKBH010001003.1 coordinate 7,546, forward strand.
TATATGTACCATGCATTACAAATACTCGTCTATTTGAATTTGCATCTTAAAACTCAAAAAACTATCGAATATTTAAAATTTAAAGTGAAAACTCAAAAAGACATAGCAAGCAATTAATAATTGTATAGTATAATTCCATTATAACATAATCACATTTTTACATATTGTTGATCACTCGTTGATTGGCTTGTGCCGTTGTCCGTACACAAGCTCATTTAAAAGGAGAGTTATTAGAACAAATTAAATAGATTTTTCTATAATTAATAAAAAAGTGTTGTAGATAAAAAGTAGGAGAATCTGTCACAATTGAATATATTTATCATTTGTAGAACATATAATATTTCAGTTTTGTAGCTTTTTTATCTCTTTTTTTATAAACATTTGTTTTGATTGGGGATTGGATGTATACTTAATTCATGTCCATCATTTTATTATTTTGATTTTAAAATATAGGAAAAATTACTTGGATTAATCTAACATTTTCATAATTTTCTTACAATAATGTCATGTATTGACTAACCATAACTAATCCAAACTTTAAGGTTATTTGCATTGCCTAGAGTAAATCCGATAATCGAATAATTTTACATAATAAGTCTATTTTAAAAAAAAGATAAATTAAAGTAAAATGTCGAAAAAAATGTTCTAAAATTTTTCTAATTTTTTTATTATTCATTTTTTATGCTAATATTTAAAATTTTCTCTAATTTTACATTAATTTTCCAAATAAATACCCTAAAGTTGAAATTATTTATAGTTAATCAATAAGTGCGATTATTGTAATAAAATCGTGAAAAAATTGAATTATTATTAGTAATTTTTCAAAACAAATATGCATTGCACTAAATTATTATAATCATACATAATAGTATTTCAAAAACAAGTTTGCCATTTGGCATCTCCATATTCATTTTTGCCAAATGGCACTAATGCAAAAGAAGTCTTTCCATATTCATTCATTTTGGCATCTACATTAAATTATGATATATGATGATGATGTGAAGTAAATGTGAATGAAGTTGTTCTTATCAAAAGATGGTTGTAAAAATTAATAAAAATAAATTAATAAAAAATTAAACCTTTCAAATATCTCTATTAATAATTGATTCTCCTAATTGCACATAATAATATCTTAATTAATAATTAAAATAAATCAATAAAAACTTAGACCTTTCAAATCAAAAAATGGTTGTAAAAATTAATAAAAATAAATCAATAAAAAATTAAACCTTTCAAATATCTCTATTAATAATTGATTCTCCTAATTGCACATAATAATATCTTAATTAATAATTAAAATAAATCAATAAAAACTTAGACCTTTCAATTTTCTCTAGATTGTTAAGAAAAAAGATACTACTATTAGATGGAATATACTCATTCCTTGATAATATAAATATACACTCATTCCTTGATAATATTTGATATCACTTCAAAGTTTTGGATTTATAAAACATTATTTATTTGTTGATGAAAAAATGAGTTTACCATTCAAAAAACTTTCAGAAATTAAAGAATCAAAGGGTTTATTCGAAATTAAGGGTAAAGTCATTTATACATGGAAATCAATGGAAGATATGGGTAAGGGACAAGGTAAAGGAACTGCGTTACACATGATCTTGATGGATGATGAGGTAAATTATTTTGTTATATAATAAAAGGAATTATGTAATTTCTAAACTGTATACCCGTCTACATGTCTCACAATTGTTAATCTGCAATAAACTATTTTTATTCTTACACCAATTTTAATTTAATTTCTATTACTATCCATAACACATTAATATTACTCCTAACATTATTAAAACAAGTATTATCAATCCGTGCATAGCACGGGTATAATACTAGTAATAACTATAACTAGCAATATAAAAAGTGTAAATTAAACAAACATAGTATATTATTGAAGCTTACTAACATTAATTATCATCTCATGGATGTACGTACCTAATTAATTAATTTCCTAAAATACTCCTATTTATCATCCATATTTACCGTATTCATTATTTTCTTAATATAAGAGTTTTGTAATAGGATTTATATATTTTTATATTAATTATTTCATATATATATTACATATTTATTTATTATAATCTCAAATATTATAAATATATTTACCTGAAGGCAGGAGCAGCAGAAATGGAACGAGTTGGAGGAGACTGAGTTATGAATTGAGTCCCGAATCTCTTTCCAAAGCTAAAAACTCCACGGAAATTCGTGTTAGCGGCCATACAAGTATTAATTAGATCAGATAAGATCAGATCAGATTAAAAGACAGACAGATATTCAGAAATTAAAATGCAAGCAAGTTGTTGGTGTTATTAATCCAAACAAAACTGGTTTGTATATATAGAGATCGAAGTACGAATGAAGAATAAAAGTACTTTTTAAAAACAATAAAAAGGCTAAGTGAAAAGAATAATGAACATAAAAAGAGTGTTTACTTCCTTGGTTTGCACCTACCCTTATTCATAAACTTTATTTTTTATGTTTCTTTTCTAGAATTCTAGGGACGGTTTATCGTTAAGATGAATTATTTGGTCTAGTTAGTCATTACGGTTGAAAATAGTTGTTGCACGTATGTTTAAGTTTAAATATTTGGGTTCGGTAATTCAGTGAAATGGGAGATTGTTGGAGATGTTCAGCGTCGGCCCTTGATATATTGGGGTCCTGCGAAATAGCATATTGAGACCCGTTTTCTTTGCAATTTATAATTATTATGGACCTTTTACAACCATTAATTTTGTTTTTTTGACAAGGGGCCCTGGGCCCCTCTTGCCTTTCCTTAGGGCCGACCCTGGAGGCGTTTTTAACCGTACACAAGTGAGATGGCTTAAGTGGAAAGTAGCGACCGGGGTGCTTTGTGATAAAAAGTTTCCTAGTAGGCTAAAGGGTAAGATTTATTGCATAACACTTAGACCGACTTTGTTGTACGAGACTAAATGTTGGCCTGTAAGGAAGGTTTTCAAGCAGATGATGGATGTAAAAGAAATGTGTATGTTGAGGTGGATGTGTGGTAAAACTATGATGGACACGATAGGGTGCCAAGAGTTCAGGGAGAAGTTAGGGGTTGAACCTCTCTCTGCAAAGATACGGGAGATCACAGGCTGGGATGGTTAGGGCACGTGCAGAGAAAGACACATGACGCTCTAGTAAGAGAGATCGAATGCACAATAGTGGAGGGCAAAAGGAGCTGAGAAAGACCTAGGAGGATATGGGAGGAGCAGATTAAAAGTGACATGCAAGAACTCCACCTCTCTAAGGACCTAACCAGGGATAGGCTCAGTTGGCAGCGCCTTATCCACCTCTTAGATTACTAGACATGCCTGAAGATTAGAATAAGCGGAAGATAAAGTTTGGTTTAAGGTTTAATTGTATTGATTAATGAATAATTACATGGCCCTTAAATATACAAAGCTAGAGACTAAAACAGGAAACAAAATATACAAAGGAATAAAAAGAAATCAGCCTAAATATATGCTAGACTAAAATAGCACACTAGTGGAAAAAAGGACATTTGCTGCGGTTTTTTAGGGGGTATAGGCTGCGGTTTTGACTCGCAGCCTTTGTAATAGCAGCAATTGAAAAAACTTATTGGCTGCGGTCATAAAAACCGCAGCCTATAGATTGAATTTAAAAACCACAAATACTTATTTGCTGCGGTTCCTTAATGACCGCAGCCCTTAATACCAAAATTTTTTTTTTTCATTTATCTTCTTCTTAAAGCAAAACTAATGGAGAAAAACGAATATAGCATTAAATTAATGAAAGATTTAAACAAATGAAAACGAAAATACAAACAAATGAAAGATTAATGAAAACGAATACAGATCTAAAATTAAATGAAAGATGAAAATACAAACTCATGTTCATCTAAAACTAATCTATGAAAATACAAGCTTTCATCTAGATCTATGAAAACTCTAACATGCAAAATTTCTTCTAAATAAAAAATAATTTACAAGAATAATCTACAACAAGAAAGAATTTACAAAAAACGAAAGAATTTCATCTAGATCTTGAATAAAACGAAAAGAATTTACAAAAAAAAACGAACAGGAATTTCATCTAGATCTTGAACCCAGAAGATCTGATGAAAAAAAAACGAAAAACCCGATCTTGAAAAAGAAGACTTGAAGACCTGCGTTTCTTGAAAAAGAAGACTTGAAGATCTTGAAGGAATTTCGTTTTGGTCCGGCTGCTTCCACTAGTCCAAAACATTCTTAACCAACATTCTTGAAAAAGAGTTTACAAAGTTGTTAAGTAATGATCCTTACAAGGAAGAAGGAGGCTGCTTCATGAAGATGATGTTGTAGGTGCGGAGATGTGGAAAAATTTTTTAGAATAGGCTGAAATAATTAAGGTTTTTTAGAGTGAAATTGGGAAGAAGGAGGTGCTTTTTATTAAGAATGACTAATCAGGAAGGAAGGAGAAGGGTTATGAAGAATAAACGGCGCCTCAATGAATAGATTAGGGTTATGAAACAAGATGAAGACTTGGCTGGGCTATTCCTTTTAAGGGCGCGTTTTAATATGCAGGTGGGCTGGGCTATTCCTTTTAAGAGGCGCGTTATTTTTTGACACTTATTGGCTGCGGGCAAATAAAAAAACCGCAGCCTATTCCTTTTTTTTGTTTTAATTTTAAACATTGGCTGCGTATACACTAAAACCGCAGCCAATTAGCAGCAGCCAATAGCTTTTTTTCCACTAGTGAGCACGAAATATAATCTATAATATACTCCGAATATTCCCACACTCCCCCTCAAGTTAGGTCATGGGATTTCCAATGCCTAACTTGGATAATGTAGTCTCAAAGACTTCTGTCGAAACGGTCTTAGTGAGAATGTCTGCAAGCTGATCTTCAGATTTCACATGAGGAATACGAATGATCTTGTTCTCCAATTTCTCCTTTATGAAGTGTCTGTCTATCTCCACATGTTTAGTTCTATCGTGCTGGACTGGGTTCCCAGAAATATCAATGGCTGATTTGTTATCACAATACAAAGTACATGTCTCGGATACTGGAACATTCAGCTCCCATAGAAGTTTCTTGAGCCACAACACCTCTGTAATGCCTTTAGCTACCCCTCTGAATTCAGCTTCTGCGCTTGACAGTGCTACCACATTTTGTTTCTTGCTCCTCCAAGTAACCAAATTTCCTCCTACAAGGGTAAAGTAGCCCGAAGTAGATTTCCGACTATCACGATCTCCAGCCCAATCAGCATCAGTATAAGCAATCAAGTTCAGATGACCATTTTTCCCATAAAACACTCCCCTTTCACTAGTTCCTTTCAAGTACCTCAATATTCTCATAACAGCCTCTAAGTGTTGTGCTTGGGGTAGATGCATGAACCGACTTACAACCCCTACAGCATATGCAATGTCTGGTCTAGTATGGGAGAGATAGATGAGTTTCCCTACTAGTTTCTGATAGTGTTCTCTGTCAGCCGGTTCACCATCTATAAGAGTCTGCAATCTGTGATTCATAACCATGGGTGTATCAGCTGGTTTACAGTCAAGCATACCTACTTCAGCAAGAAGATCCAAGATATATTTCCTCTGGTTTATAAAGATCCCTTTCCTTGATCTCAAGACCTCTATACCCAGAAAATACTTCAAGTTCCCCAAGTCTTTCATCTCAAATTCTTTGAAGAGTTTCTCCTTCAGATTTCTGATTTCTTCTTCATTATCCCCAGTTATAACCATATCATCAACATAAATGATAAGACAGGTCATCTTACCATTTACCTTCTTAAGGAACAGAGTATGATCAGAATGGCTTTGTTTGTAGCCAAATTTCTTCATTGCCATAGTAAACCTTCCAAACCAGGCTCTTGGAGACTGCTTTAGCCCATATAGAGCTCGTTTAAGTTTGCACCCTTCTCCTTGAGCAAATTCATTCGAGAAGCCAGGAGGAGCCTGCATGTATACCTCCTCTTCAATTTCACCATGAAGGAAGGCATTCTTCACATCAAACTGATAAAGAGGCCAATCTTTGTTTGCAGCTATGGAGAACAGAACCCTGATAGTATCAATTTTTGCCACAGGAGAGAAGGTTTCAGAATAATCAATACCATAAGTCTGAGTGTATCCCTTAGCTACCAATCGTGCTTTATATCTCTCAATGGTGCCATCAGCATGATATTTTATAGTGAACACCCATTTACACCCTACTGCTCTCTTTCCCTCCGGTAGAGCACACTTCTCCCATGTATGGTTCTTTTTGAGAGCCAGAATCTCATCCTCCATTGCTTTGTACCACTTGGGATCACGGAGTGCCTCTTCTGTATTTTTCGGAATGGAGTTAGAATAAAGGCTTGTTTGGAAAGCCTTTGCCACACGAGCCAAATTACTACTCCCATCTCTCAAAATAGGATATCTCGACCTCAATGATTCGAACTCCGGATCATACCTCCTTAGAGGAACCCCTCTAGTTCTCCTTGGAGGTAACTCATACCTGCATACATCATCAGTAGCACTAGAAAGCTCATCATCAACAACAGTTTGTTCAGATAATACCTCTTGAGGTTCAGGCAAAACCTCATCACCAGCAGTGGATACTTCAGACGGAGTGGTCACAATCTGAGGAGAAGGAATTACTATGCTTTCAGTAGCAATGTCAGTGGGATTGTCAACTTGCTCTTGGGGGTCAACCTTATCAGAAACAGAGTAATCAAGCCAGCTTAAGTCATCACTAGTAGACTCCCCCTGAGGACGAAGCTGGGAGTAGAAGTACGAAGTCTCAAAGAAGTCACAATCTAGAGTAGTGTAGAGTTTGTTCTCAGTGGGATCAAAGCATCTATACCCCTTTTGGTTTATCCCATAGCCCAGAAAAATACACTTAACAGCTCGAGGTTCAAGTTTGTGTCTGACAGGTTTGGGAATATGAACATAGACCACACAACCAAAAATCCGGGGGGGGGGGGGGTAAGGAATGAGTACTGGGTACGGGAAAGAAGGTTTGAAGGGTTTCAAGAGGTGTTTTGTAGTTAAGAGTTTTTGAGGGAAGACGATTTGTGAGGTATGTAGCAGAGGCTAGGGCTTCAGGCCAATAGTATGAGGGGACATGGGCTTCAAACATTAGGGCTCGACAGATTTCAAGAAGAGTACGATTCTTTCGTTCTGCGACCCCATTTTGCTGTGGTGTATGTGGACAAGAGGTTTGATGAATAAGGCCATGAGTGGTAAAAAAACTGATTCATGTGATGGTTGACATATTCCCCCCCATTATCAGATTGAAGGATTATAGGTGTGGTCTTAAACTGGTTAACAATCATATTATAGAACTTGATAAACACATCAATAACATCAGATTTATGCCTCAAAAAATATACCCAACACATGCGAGTACAATCATCAATAAATGAGACAAAATAAGAAAACTGCTGTTTATTACACTCCGGAGCTGGGCCCCACACATCAGAATGTATCAAAATGAAAGGTTCACTACTACGACTACTACTAGGATAATAGGAATGTTTATGACTCTTAGCTAAAACACAAGCTTCACAGTCTAAAGATACATTAGTGTGACTAAAAGACGGAAATAGACGTTTTAGATACCCTAATGACGGATGTCCAAGACGTCGATGCCAAGTCCATAACTGATGATCAGAAGACCCATGAGCAAGTGAAGTGTGACCCTGTTGACTCGCCTCATCCACATAGTAAAGCCCATCTCGTTCAGTACCATGCCCAATAATCTTCCCCGTCCGAGTATCCTGCACAATACAATCAGAAGAGGTCATAAGAACAGTGCAATTTAATTCACGAGTTAGCTGACTAATAGAAAGCAATTTATGAGAAAGACTCGGAATTAAAAGACAATTTTTAAGCTTGAGAGACGAGGAGATATTAACGGAACCAGTTTTATCGACATGAATACACTCCCCATTGGCTGTTTGAATGTAGTTTCGGGTTTTTTGTGTGGTAGATACAAGATCACGGGGGTCAAACGTCATAGTGTCTGTAGCCCCGCAATCGAATATCCATTGGTTTGAAGGAGCTTGGCAGACCAGTCCAAAAGTAGTACTGGGCCGTGGGGTTTTTTGTGGAAAATTTGGGCCGGTTGTTTGTGAGGGTGGATTTGGGCCGGTTTGTTTTAAATGAAAAGGGGATGGAGTAGGGTTTAGGGTTGGAGTGGTATTTAAGGCTAAATATGGCAACTTTTCATTTGCCTCTCCTTGTGTTTCTCTCTCTACTGGTCCGTTATTTCCTCCCTCTCTCTCTTCTGGTTCACCTGTTTCTCCATTGATGTTCATGTGACCTTCGGTTTTTTCGACCACCATGAGTGGATCTGAGCTGTCATCTGGGTGAGGGACGCCGGTAGCCAAGTGGGCCTTGCCACCGGTTCGAGCACCTTGAACCTTGGCGGCGGCTTTTCTTTGCCGGTGTTCCTCCCACCATTCTGGAAATCCGATGAGTTTAAAACACCCATCCTTGGTGTGCCGGCTTCCTCCACAATGTGTGCACTTCAGGTGAGTTTTATCTTCAGAGTCTCGCCGGAATGAGGGTACAAATTCCGACCGGTGATGTTTGACAGCCAATCCACTCCCAACTTCTGAGGGGATTTTCCCCGATGATGAAGCGTGGGTCATGATCCCACGCCGTGATATTTCCCGGCGAACAGTGGCATAGGCAACCTCAACAGTAGGGAGAGGATTCATGTTTAGTAGATCACTCTTCTCTTTATCAAATGATTCATTTATACCACCCAAAAATTGAAAAAGTTTCTGTTTTTGCATAAAAGTGTTAAAGATGGTGATGTCCTCATCATGGACCATCGGATTTGGTTGCCGGCGGTCAATCTCCGTCCACAATGTCGTGAGTCTGCCATAGTAGTCCTCAAGAGTGTCTCTGTTTTGTTTTAAATTGTTGGCTTGACAAGTGAGATCAAAAACTTGAAGTTCATCTTTACCACTGTTAAAGAGAACCTCAATACCTTTCCATAGATCTCTAGCAATGGTATAATCAAGAAATTGATTAACAAGACCCTTCTCTATATTCGAAATAATCCAGGACAGAACAATCGAGTCCTTTTGTTTCCACGTTTTGTAGGCTGGATCTGTGGGACTTAGGGGCTCGTCGATGATGTGGCTGAGACGACCCCTACAGTCAAGGGCTATGTGCATCATTTTGCACCAACTGGTATAGTTTTCATGATTAAGTTTCTCGGCTACTTTTAAATCGGGTGAGACAATTTCGGTTGGATTTTGTGGTTGATGCATTTGTTTAAAAAGGTTGAACATATGTTCCATTTGTTCAAGGGTAACAATCTGTTGGTTATTGTTTTCGGCCATGTTTGTTTGGTTTCACAGGTTTGGTTTAGTTTGGATTAGTTTAAGGGTAAATGATGATAACCGAGGTGCTGCCGGTCCCGGAAAACACCGTCGGCTCTGATACCATGAAGATTAGAATAAGCGGAAGATAAAGTTTGGTTTAAGGTTTAATTGTATTGATTAATGAATAATTACATGGCCCTTAAATATACAAAGCTAGAGACTAAAACAGGAAACAAAATATACAAAGGAATAAAAAGAAATCAGCCTAAATATATGCTAGACTAAAATAGCACGAAATATAATCTATAATATACTCCGAATATTCCCACAATGCCCCTCTCAACCAAATTTTGTTACTGTTCTTTGCCTCTACGTACCTTTACCACCTCTCTTACATTTATCGTTTGTTTAGTTTTGTTTGGTTATATAGATCGGATACAAAATTAGTCATTTCCAATTTAATTATGGTTTAGGGGTGTTTATGTTGTCATGTTAACGGTCGAAAAACGAGTTTAGACATTTATCAAGCATCTACTTGTTGGGTACGAACGGGTAATTGATGGATTTGATTGTGTAATTCGATTTAGTTTAACTTTGACTATATATAAATTTAATTCGCTTGAAATTAATTTGGATATCCTATTTTTTTGATAACTATTAGTTTGGTTTACTTTTAGCTGGCTTAATTCAACTTTGGTTTGGTTTAATTTAAGTGCAATTGTAGTTCACACTCGTGTAAAATTTGAGTCGACCTTAGTTCATGTTCCCAATTTCATTTTTGTACATGCATAGAGAAAAAACTCATCGTCATCATCCTATTCAGTGTATTCCGCTCATAGAAAACTATGAACAAAGTTTGGGAAGGAAAAGACGGTGACAACTCATACCCATGAAGGAGAGCGCGGAGCGCGGCCAAACAGAGTCCTTTGACTCGAGTGAGAAAAAACTAACCTTTTTAATTTCAGTAGAGCCAAAAATTTATAAACTTTCGTTTTGAATTTTAAAGAATTCATCATCATCATCATCATACCCAATGTTCCCGCACATAGATAAAAATCTATGGTCAGGGTCCGGGGAAGGAAGGTTGACAGCGTCTTATACCCATAAGGAGAGGGCGGTCACAAGAGTCCTTCGACTCTAAAGGAGTCAATATTTTAAATTTTGAATTTTGAATTTTAAAGAATTATAGTATACTAAGTTGATCATTTATTTAGAAATTAGACCATAGTCAATATTTAACCAACCCAGTTGTAGACTCATAGTAAATACTTTAAATTTTTGATGTGGAGCATATGCAATATATTTAAGTAGGTTGCCCATTGATCTTTTGCTCAAGAGTTGTAGATTTGGCTTTTTGGTTGGTAATGTTTTGTTGGGTAATTGTTGATAAGCTATTCTACACCAATAATACTCTATTACTCTTGTCTTATACATGAGGATTGAGGGCTTATAAATCATTTAAGATTTTGTATAAAAGAAAGTGCATACACTTCTTTCCTTGAAGATAACTTGAACATTAAAAAGTATTTTCATATTTTTGATAATCAAGTTTTGTTACATTATGCATGGTTGATAAATAAACTCATTTCCATCTCGACCAGTTAATAATACCATTTGGTTCTCTATCAAGGAATTGATGATCGTTTTTGGTTTACATCAAAGATTTGCACTAATTCATTTTCTTTTTGCAGTCATTATAGTTGAGCTCTTCAAATGTATCTAGGAAATTGCTTTGTGGTGATATTCGCAGACAATATAATGTTGGTCGTTAAAACTAGCGATGAGGGTAATAGTAAATTAAAAGAATGGAGAGCAGATTTAGAAGGCAAAGGATTGTGTATAAGTCATATTTAAAGTGCAATTTTAGTTTCACTGAGCAAGCTGATGGTTTAGAGGTGACAATTGAAGAAGATGTAGTTGTTGATTTGACCAAAATTAAGTATTTGGAGTCTTTATATAGAGTAATGGGGAGATTGATGGAGATATTACACATTGTATTTAAGGGGATGTCTTACGTGGTGAGTAGCCACTGGAGTATTATGTGATAAGAATTTTCTAATTAGACTAAAAGGTAAATTATGTCGAGTTGCCATTAGGCTAGCATTGCTATATACGACAGAGTGTTGGTTCGTTAAAAAGATTTACAAACAAAAGATGGAAGTAACAGAGAGGCATATGCTGAGGTGGATGTGCGATAATATAATGATGGATAAATCAAGAATCAGGAGTTTAAAGAGAAGCTAGGAGTTGTCCCATTTTCTGTGAAGATGCGTGAAAATAGATTAAGATGATTTGGGCATATGCAAAGAAAGACAAACAATTCTCCTGGGAGAAGGATATAAAGCATCATAGTGAAAGGTAAGAGAAGTTGAGGTAGAGCAAAGAAAATGTGGGATGAGCGAGTAAGCAACACCTCTCCGAAAACCTGACTAAGGATAGATGTTAGATTCATATTTTGGACTACTAGTAGTTTTCTTTAGTTGCTTATTCCTTCGCTACTATCCAGTTGCTTTTTACCCACCCATTATTCTATTTATTTACTCAATGTATTTATCCTATTGTTCCAACCCAATTTTGGCTAATGTTGTTATTTGCGTGTAGTTATGCTCTTGAGGCAGCGATGTCACTCATATTTCTCTTTGTGTAGGGCTCTTACTATTTGGGGGCTAAAATTGATCATGTTTCTCTAATTTTCTCTTTGGAGGGGGCATTGTTAATTACCTTCCCACAAACCCTATTTTCGAGGGGATGTTGAATTTGATGATGATGATGAATTATTGATATGTTATATTTATTGGTTGAATTATATCAACTTCTCTCTTGATATGAGGATTAATAATTAAAGTAATAGGTAACAAAATGATAGCTATATTGAAGTTAGTGATGATATACAGTCTAAAAACTCAAGAACTCCAAAAGAAAAAAATTTCTCCTTGCCCATCGTTGGAGGGGGCGTGAATATGATTTATCCGCTATTCTTTAGACTTTAACTTGTGCGGAATACTGGACTGATGATCATGACTCTTAATCTTAATAGCTAATGGAGGCTATTTAAAGTAGATCTAATTATAAGATTGGGTTAACAAAATTTTATTAGGACTCTAAAAATACAGCAAATCTAATTAAATTTCTAGAAACATTATAAACCTTTCTAGTGCTATGTTTGGGAATAATAATTTCATTTAAGAATATGCATAGGATTCAAATTTAGAGTTTGACAATTAAGGAATATTCGAATTTGGATTTGAGTCAAATCCACTATGGTTATAAAAGTGGTTAAAAATGAGAATTTAAGAATAACTTATTGTCAAACCGTGTCATTCTCAAATTATTAATTAATGAATCTATAATTGAAATCTACAATTCGAAATGAAATGCACGTTATCAAACGCAACCTAATAAAATTCTTGAAGGATTTGAAAATCCTACTCCACATAGAATTGTATTGTCAACTTCTTGTTACCTTAAGACTCAAGACACTTTGTATATCCTAATGAAGTTTTCAATGTTATTTCAACTTCGATATGCAAAATTGAGTGTTTGAGAGTTAGTTCAATATTGTTTTTCCAAACTTTATAATTGTACTAGAAAATAAAATTTTAAAACATAGTGTATCAAGTCGATTACAAGTTATTTCGATGTCAGGTTATATCAGCTTTAAATTAAGTCAATATCTTATCAAATTAATTACAAATTTGGGCAAGTTATTTTGAAGTAACATTGATGTTGCAAATACTTCACATGTGACTATGTGAGACAAGATCCCACATCGATAAAAAAGTGGATTGTGGACTTGCATAAATACATGGTGAGCTAATCCTCCTATAGCCATATGGTTTTGGGAAACAATGAACCTCACCGAGTGTATGTGCAAGTCAACGCTCTTGACCCGTGGGTTTGTGGGCCCGAGCCCACGGGTGTCCCGTGTCCCCACGAGTAGACCACGGTGAGATTATGTGACGATTTGTCACGGCCTAATAATTGAAAATTTTATTAAGAATCTGAAAAAAAAGGCAAGTTATTTTGAAGAATGCCATTGATAGCTAGGTACCAATTAAGTTAAGTCGGGATTGGTTGGTAACAAGATAAGTGCAAATGGCGTTTAGTTAACCATATATTTATTATCATGTTAATTTTGAGTCTGAGTTATTGTTAGATTGGGTGTAGATCCATATGAATCCACGGATAATTGAATATCAAGTTACAAGTCAACATCAGATTGAGTTTGAGTCGATTATTAATGACTACTAATAAACCGAATGATTTTCATAACCCCAAGCCTCATGCAAGAATAAGAGGCTTCTACAAAGTTTAGATGATTTTTTCTACAAATGTAAACTAAAATTCCAATATGTGAAGCCAATACATAAAAGTAGGAATACGTGTTAATTTTTCATTTTAATTAGTTATTATATTGAAATATATTTAATTATGGTAATTTTATTGTTGGTGACAAACTCATGAATCATGAATTCAACAATAAAAAAAATACATAAGAATAATGACTTTTTTTTAAGAAATTAACATAGGAATAATGACTTAAGTCATGTGTATATTGAAAAATATATTAGAAATAGAATGAACACGTAGGTATAAATTCTAACTCTAAATAATTCCTCATTCATTAACCTAGAAAAAAAATGTCCTTTTTTTTATCAAGGAATCATATTGATCGTCCAATGTTGAGGGTAAAAGGATGGAGGACAATATTTGCACCATATTCTACCATTCTACGATGTTTATTAAAATTTTTTAAAAAGGATTTGATTCTTCTGCATTAAATGTAGACCATGTGCAAAATCTTCTCTAAATATTTTTAAATATCAATTGATTTATTAGATGCTCCCTATAAACAAGGCTATCGATTAGTAAGGGCAAAGCGGGCTACCGTACAGGGCCCTGAATTTTTTATGGTCCATAAAAACTTAATTTTATGTATATAAGTAATAATAATTTCAATTAAATTTATATATAACTAACATCTTTTGCTAAGTAACGTGAGTTCTTAGTGCTTTTTATATAAATTAGTTTAAATATTAACAATAAAAAACAAAAAGTGTATTATATTAGTCGTTATGTCTTAAGTTTTCAAAGGCTCTTTTTATCTTTTACTCTGGAGCCTAAAAATAAACGGAGCGGCTCTTTCTATAAAATAACACAAATTCTGATTTAAATTTGTGCCAATGTGACACAATCATAAATTAAATCAAATATCGCACTTTAAATATTAAACTATTTTTATATAAGAGTTTTAAAAAATCTATTTTTTACAATAAGATGATCTCATGCAAAAATTTCTTATAAATTACTTCATTCGTTCTTTAAAGTTATTTTCATTTGTCATTTTACAAGTTGTTCTGATCTATATATTACTCCTCTAAAGAATATTTTACTTTATATCACAAATTTTGTACATAATTAACTTATTTATTTTTATTTTAATATTTTAATAATACTTATAGACTTATTGTCCACATACATTTTTCACTAATATTATTTTAACATTTTTATATTATTGCTTATGTCCCTACATGCCCACATGTTTCTTATTAATTTTATTTATATATTTATAAAATAGCTGTGGTCTTTATATTTTTTTTTGTTAACTTAATTTTGATATTTTTCAAAGTTTATTGTCGTCACTTTTCCTCTATAAAATTTATTTTTATTTTATTATTTATGGTGTATTTTACTTGTGTAAATAACAAACCAAGAAAGGAATATTTACATCGAATGAAATCCAACGTGGCAACGTGTCGAAATCATATCTAATGTCTTGGCATTACGCTGGAGTAGTTGATAATTGATAATATTAAAAAAAAAATATTTAAGGAATTTGTCTTCGAATATAATTTTTGGTCGGTTCCTTCAAATAAATTCTACTGTATAATTTATATATATACCATACATCATTCTGACTAAAAATAAATTAATTAATAAAATTATATGCATACTACTACTACTACTACTTCATTATTCAATTAGTCAACGCTGACTATTGACCATTTTAAGAATCCTGCAATTTCCATGCAATTTTCAAGTCCAATTTTAGATGGAGTTTAAAATATTAAATCAAATGATGTGCTTATATTCCTCACAATTTTTTTAAATAATAATATTAAATCTAATTGAGAGAATAAATTTATAGCAATAATAGATGTGTTCAGAACAGACTCGATGATTCGATAAATGTCCGACTTTATAACCAAATTCGATTTGACCCGACTTAAAAATGGATCTACAATCAGTGGCGGATCTAGGGTTCGAACACCTAGGGGGCACCAACTAATAGACGAAACTTCGGCAGAGTTTCATTTGTAAAATTAACAACTGATTCTTTAATTTCTACAAAATGACAAGTATTAGTACAATAAATTTATCAAAATTGCAATCTTATTCTTGAAAGAGTTTTTCATAATAAAATAGAATTTAATCATATGCATTAATTGAAATAATAACAATTTGAATTTATTTAATAAATTTATTCCTCTTTATTCAAAATATTGTAACTAGAGAAAAAGTTAAATATACTCGAATGTGTTTGTTGTATATAAATTGTAAATTGATCTATTATAGTGCAATTTCTATATTGATGTCGTCTCACCGTGAGACGACCTCAATTGGGTCATAACAAACTATTTAAAAAAATGGTTCTTGTACAAGTGTTAATTTAAATTTCATTGCTTTTAATGTTTTTTTACTAATGGGCTGCTTGTATGGGCTCGTCTTACGGTGAGACGGACAAGACTTGCTAAAATTTTAAATACGACATAACATAAAAGGAAATGGAACAAAATAAATCAATTGATCTAATAAATAAATAAGACAAAATTACTAATATGAGGGAGTACTTATCATCAAAAGACTTCAGTATTAATTTTATACTTTTAGTTATACCGATAGAAAAGTCTACTTTAAATTATTTTTATAAAAAACGCCTAGGGGCACGTGACCCCGTAGGCCCTCATATACGTCCGCCACTGTCTACAATTACGTAAAAATCAATGTAAACACAAAATTTGATTTTGAACTGACCCGAAATTAACCCGATGACCCGAATGAACATCTCTAGCGAGAAAATAGGCCAAAATATAAGTAAATAGAAAATGTGAGTGATGGAAAGAGAGATCAAAGTTTTAGACAAGATCTAAGTATAAATAACGGAAGACAGAATATTGTCAAAAAGAAAAATTTTGTGCAATTTCAATGAAACAAAGGAAGTGCAATCTATCTATCTATCTATATAATCTATCTATCTATATTCTATATAATATATATAATTATATTATATATAATATACTAATGAAGAAATGATTAGGACACATGTCGACTTCACAATAAAAATTTTCCCGCTCTTTTCATATATATTATATTAGGAAAATATTTTTTAGCCTATCATGTAATATATTTCTGATTAGATTTGTTTAATAGATTTTTTTTTGAAGTAAGATTTGTTTAATAGATTAGTAACAAAAGATTAATTTAAACTATATCTCATTTACTATTTTTTACTATATATATTTACAAGTAAGATGTATTTCACCGCGTCTAGATCCTGCCGCTGTCTGGCCCTTGTCCTTGCCAACTTAAAAATATCCTTCTCCCCCTCTTTGGTGTCTAGCTTCTTGTAAATTATTAATTTTAATTTTAATTTTTTAATTTTTAAAATATTAATTTTTAAATTGTTATATTTTATTTTTAATTTTAATCTTTAAATTTTTAATTTTTAATTTTTTAATTTTTTAATTTTAATTTTTCTAATTTAATTTTTTAAATTTTTAAAATTTTTTAAGAATGGAGTGAAATGAAGTGTAAGAATATATAAGAGTATAATAGAGTAGAGTGGGGTCAACTGTAAGAGTATAAGAGCAGAATGGAGTAGAGTGGTGTATGCTTTTTGCCGATGATATAGTATTGGCTGCAGAAACTAAGGAGGAGGCTAATGGTAAATTGGAGGAATGGAGGGAAGCCTTGGAGGGCAAGGGGATGCGCATAAGTCGCTCGAAGACTGAATACATGCGATGTAACTTTAGTGGGGTAGAATCGATAGGGGAGCCAGAGGTGTCCATTAGGGGAGAAGCTGTTGCATGCACGTCCAAGTTCAAATATTTGGGTTCAATAATTCAGAACAATGGGGAGATTGAGGGTGACGTTGCTAACCGTATACAGACAGGTTGGCTCAAGTGGAGAGCAGCGACTGGGGTGCTTTGTGATAAAAGATTTCCTAATAGACTTAAAGGGAAATTCTACCGCGTAGCGATTAGGCCGGCTTTGTTGTACGGAACGGAGTGTTGGCCTGTAAAGAAGGCTTTCGAGCAGAGAATGGATGTAACAGAGATGCGCATGCTGAGATGGATGTGTGGTAAGACAAGGATGGACAGGATTAGAAATCAGGAGTTTAGGGAAAAGTTAGGGGTTGCACCTCTCTCTGCAAAGATGCGGGAGAACAGGCTCAGATGGTTTGGGCATGTGCAGAGAAGCACCCATGACGCCCCAGTGAGAAGGGTCGAACGCATCATAGTGGAGGGCAAGAGAAGCCGGGGAAGACCTAAGAGGACGTGGGAGGAGCAGATTAACAGCGACCTGCTCGAACTACACCTCTCTAAGGACCTGACCAGGGATAGAGCCACATGGCGGCGCCTTATTCACGTCCTAGATTACTAGACTAGTTTGATACTGTTCTGTGACTTTTGTCATCGCTTTTCACTTCCATTTTTACCTATATCGCTTATAGTTTTTTTTTTTTTTTTTTTTTTTTTTTTTTTTTTTTTTTTTTTTTTTTAAATCCCTATGCTTGGCTAACGTGGGGGTAAGATGCAGGTTTTCGGATTTTTGCAGGTCCTATCCTTGAAGACTCCTCTAGAGCCGAAGGACTCTTATGACCGCCCTCTCCTTATGGGTATGAGACGCCGTCGACCTTCCTTCCCCAGACCCTGGCCATAGAGTATCTATGTGCGGGAACACTGGGTATGATGATGATGATGATATTATTTAAAAGGTAAATTTTTTCCAACCAGTCACACTAGTCATTTTATTTGTTTTCTATTGATTTCACCCTTTCTATAATTACTAATTAAGCAAAGTAGGAAATTGTTTAACACCCTAGATAAGTAACTCTAACTATTAATTTTGCACGTCAAAGAAATGAAGTTTGAGACATATGAGTGCCTGTACAACTACAAAAATTGATTGGTTAACTAAACTCTTTTATATGAGTGCCTTCTGTTATACATGAAAAATTCTACTACTACAAAAATTGATTGATTTACTTGGTTTATTTTCGTTATTTTTGGTTTATGTATGAAGATTTGTGTAATGTTATTAGGTTTATTTTCGTTATTTTTGGTTCATATATGGAGATTTGAGTAATATTACTGATTTACTGGGTTTATTTTCGTTATTTTTTATTTTTGTTTTCTTTTTGTTTTATATTTGATACATTTTCATCTTCTCCTACAATGGTAAACTTATTTAAATCTTTAATTAAATCATTGAAAAAATGAAATCCTTGTAAATTGTGAGTGGATTCTGCAACTTCCACTGCTGCTTTCATCAGGTCCGTTCCTGAATTTTTGGTGGCCCATGGGCAAGATTAGAAATTGGGGCCCTTATCAGTATCGCTGAAAGTTTTCCATCATATATGTTTTTTTATCGGATCCACGGAAAAATAAATAACTTTGTGATTCTTTTATTTGTTGAATTCATTTTGTTTCTTTATTCACAACAAAATTTATATTTTCATGGCTACATTATTATAATATGTTATCACAAGTTCTTCAATGAAACAGTCTCACCGTGAAACAGTGTCATACAAGACAAATTGGTTAATAACATGAAGTAAAATTAAAATGGAGCAATATGACCTAAATACTGAGTATCAAACTCTCCCAAATTGCAATATTTTTAATTCAATGAATAGTTAACATTACTAGCTAATAATATTCCACTATTACTTTTAATTCTTTATTTTTTTTATTTTTTTTAATATTTAAGTATAAATTTAAACCTACCGAAATTTTGAAATAGCCCTGGGTCAAATACGGCCCAGGCTTTCATACATTTTCACTTTTGATTTGACCTTCTTAAATTCCAGTGTCCAAACATTTGGTGCAACTAAAATGGAACGAAGAAAGTACATTTCAATGTTTCATATGAAAAGAGATATATTTTGTAAAACTTCTTTAATATTTCTCCTTTAATTTATCTTCTAGATATTTTTGACAATTATATCTTGTATGGCCATATTATGTCATGCATTCAAGTAAAACACAAAATTATGTCTCATATAACATTTTGAACCATTCATATCGAAACTGTATAGAAACGCAATTCAAAACACTAAATTATAATGGTAACACTATTTTCCCAATATCAAATTAATATTTTTTATTTTCATTTGTCATTTTTAATTGCATTTCGTTTAATAATTCATTCTGTCATGGTAACACTTAATTGTATTAATTTAATTTAGTTATTATTATTAAAGTGATGGAGTCAACCATTGACCCCATTTGCTGACCTTGACTCCTGGTCAAGTGACTTTCCCAACTTCCACACAAATAACCATCTTGTAATTATCATGTAACTGTCCACTCTCTGCAATAACTCCCCCCTCCTGTGGTAACCAACTACAACCTCCCACTTTCATCCATTTCAGAAATAACCACCATTTGATGGTTATAAAGGGGGGACAACCAAGGCCATTGGCGCCCTAAGCCTTCCAAACTCTGTCGAAATCAACACTCATTACCATCAGCAGTTATCTCCCACTTTACCACTTACCTTAGTCGTTCACCACCATCGTGACCGTTACTACTTTCTCCTTGTTACCTCATATTTACATTCATTATTACTCCTTTGATTATCCGATCTGACTTAAACATCGGAGGGGTTTTCCTGGAGATAACCCCCGGGCAAGGCTAACGTGTTGTGGTGCAGGATTTCAAGCTACCTGAAGAAGCTTCACTTCGGCTTATTTCGCCGCTATATCACTTCCTTTCCAGATATCTCACGTGCCTTTTACACTTTCTCGTTTTTTCACCGAAACACATTCATACAATGCCTTTGCACATATTCTACTCATATAAAGAGCATAGAAAAACAATTTTAACAAATACTTCTATATGAACATTTTTGTTTTGTTTTTTTCTTTTTTTATTTAACCCTTGCAAAGTTGATTTTGACACATTTGAAAAAAGGAGCAAAGGAATCATCTTATCATCAATTCATTTAATATACATTGAAGATATTTAGAATATAAAAAGGAGTCTTTTCAATAGATAAATAATAGTAGCATTGCTTCTACTCCCACTCACTACTCACTAGAGGCATTAAAGTGGTTATCTATCCATTTGGATTTGTATTAAAATTGACAAATCATGACCATCATCCAGCATAATAAATGGTCCATTTACACTTTTGGTTTCCAGAATCTACACTTTAGTCACAGTGTCACACTTGTATCTTATAAGCTTGTGTCCTGCCTTGGACACACAATACAAAAGTAACACATTTTCTTCATTCCATTCTTTGTAAATATAATGTACATCAACTATTTTTTTGGATTGTAAGACGGTTTAAAAAAAGGAAAAGGTCGAGTTAGATGAGATTTGATTTTAGAATCTTATCTACAAAAATACAGTATTTACTTCAATTGAGATGAAACTTGATTCTCATTATTTTTTGAAAAACTATATTGTTTTTAAAAGTGAAATTAAATTCATCACGCCATCCACTATATTCAAGTTATTTGAACACTTTTTAAAAGAAGAAAAACAATCAATGAGCATGGATCTATTTTATGTATGATTGTTGGCTTAAATTGTTAGGTCAACTAAAAATACAAATTAATAAGTCTTATTATGAAAACGTTAAATAAAAAAATGATAATTTGATACGTAATTATGTATATTAGCAGAAGGCATGGTATCTAATAACACATACATACTAGCATTAAACTTACACACTGATCTTTCAAGCCAAAATTCACAATCACACACAAGCTTTATGAACACGACTTAAAGTCATTATTACAACGCCACGGCCTGAGTTTTACTACGTACTACGTACCATAAAATAAAACTAGGTATTCTAGCCTGCCTCTAGCTCAAAAATATACAATAATGCATAATATTATCATATTGATTAACTAGGGCGGCTTCATCATCGTTAAGGTATATCAAGGGTGTTGGGGCTTCTCTAAGTCCTCAAGAGGACGGAAAAAAGCCTTCTGCTCGAGGACAGACTCAGCGCCACCATCCGATGGAGACATGTAGAAGCCACGTCCCATGGCTCTAGCCGCTGCATTTTGCTCAGCATCAGGCCCAAAAACCCCAGTGTTAGGATTTGGAGCCCAGTACTTATCCGACTGAGGCTGGATCAACTCATCTGGTACTACAACGGGGCGGACATGATCATCGATGTTCTTGTCGTATACTGAACCATGCAACAACCTCCTGCAAATGATCATATACATCATGTAAATTGTATGGCATAAGCATCCATTCATGACTAGGGTTGTTGGTGGGCCAAGCTTTTGCAAACATGGGTTAGGCTACATAAGGGCTTTAAAAGGTGAAATAGGCTAAAAATGCGCCGGATAAGGGCTAAAAACGGGGACCAGCCCCTAGAACACTCCTATTCGTGACTAGAGAAATCAAATGGCTCTATAAGATAATTTCAATCTATCTCCAATTTGACACATAAGACATTTAGCTTTTTTTTTTTTTGAGATGCATAAGACATTTAGCTAGTGGTCAAACAAGTTAAGCATATCTAGGGAATATACTCTTCTTTTTCAATACTCCAACTAAATTTTCAAACAATATGTCATCCCTATCCATATCACATAGTCATTGACACATCCACATTTGACAATCAGAATATGATCAACACGACAGCAATATGCATCCCTTCGTCAATTAGAGTCGACTACATGTATTAATTTAGTCCATACTCTTGACTTTAAAACATTTTCATTTATAGAATTAAATTTATCTCGTTTTTTTAATCTTCTTATCTCGTCCTAACTAGAGCGAATAACATGATTCGGTGTAGCAAAGAACGAGCATGTAAAAGAAATCTCAGACGAATCGATTGCGTTGCATGTGACATAGTCTAATAATCATACACTTCTATAATGGGTGTTGAGTATGACTATACACTATTGTTGGTGATCCACACTACGCAAATTAATACATCATTCCAACAAGCAACTGGCCAACTACTTTGCCTTTTATTATTCCTTGGGACTCTTCTAAATGCTTAAACAGGGATGGTTAGGTAGAGAACATATAGAGGTTCACGATAAAAAGTCCAAAAACCACAGAATTGTTTTTTATCGAAAATAAACATTGATAAATGATCAATAAAACTTATGATCGAAATAGCATATATTCTTTAATTAGTATAGACTGCTTAAGTATTAATCAATATCTCAGTCTACAACAAGAACTACAAAAGATCGTTCTTAGATCTAGATGTGATAACAACCGTACCTATCATTATTTAATTCTCAATAAATGTACAACTTAACAAAACATTTCATCAATGATATAAAATCACACCAAACTTTCATATCATAATAATAGCAAATTAGAAATTTACAATGAATTTATTGTGTGAAAACCATATCCTCCACATGAATTAACAACATTTGTGGGGCAAGAAAAGAAAGATGATTATTTGAAATAAGCTAGAATTAATCAAGATTAATAATTAAGGACAAGTTGTATAACACTAACCAACCGATCTCCTCAAACACGTACATTTCATTGTCATTTTGTTTATCAATAAAACAAAAAAACAAACTCAACGAGACAGAGTAGTATTGTGTATTTGATAGGTTTGCGGTTTGCCACTAATTTACTTTAGAATCATGAAAAAGACTTAAACTTCCCAAGACGAACCATCCACATGACTTGGGATTAAAAGTATTTTAACAAATATCAAACTTTTTATTTTATATTTACAGAATAAGACATAATAGCAAGAAAAAGTAGATACAAACAAAATTTTATTATCTCAATCTAGTCAGAAGAATTGGGTACGTTGTCAAAATCTGCCACTGATTTAAGATAATTCCGTGTATTAGCTCATTACTTCTACTAAACTCTACTTAAAGTAAAAATTATCAGTAAAGATTATAAATCAGTACAAAAAAACAGATTATTATATACTCCTACAATGGTTATTTGGATAGAAAATAACATTCAGCAAAATTCAGCTAAATTGATGGTTGAAGGCCGTGATATGTATGCTTTATTAATTGATCAATATGATTGAAACTCCAAGAAAAGTTGTACATAATTTTAAAATAGAAATAAAGAGAATTGGTTAGTTTGGACACTTTTTCTTCACCCTGTGACAAAAGTTTCATTCTGGACTTACCTGATCAAATGAAATAGAATAAAAAATAAAAAATAAAAACCGTATACATCCATATATGCTATCAATTCCCAAAAAATACTGTTAAATCTGCCAGTTTTGATTTCATTTACATAGAAATAGAAATTTTCAAGTCTGTTGAACTCATAGTATCAGAAATCCAGAAAAAGTCAGCTTATATTTACCAGTTCAAGGCTTCAAGCATAAAATACATAAAAACAAATCTAAAAGAAATTAGAGTCCAAAGAACTAAAATGAAAGCTAAAATTTGACAAAAATATGCCCCACAAAAGAATCCCAAAATTTAGGCATGAAGTCTCTTGTTTTTCAAAAATTGGACTAAACGAAAAGAACAAAGCATTAATATTCAGCTTCCTTGTTTGTTAGGACAGAATGGAACGAGAGGATGAGAGAAAACTAATCCGTTCAGATCCCTTCATTTCAAATCCCTCCCCCTTCGAATTTGTTATCCAAATTAGAGAAATTATATCTCTTAAAATCTCTCGTTCTTTTTCTTTCGATTTTTTCTATCCAAACAAAGTGTAGATATGAACCTTATTCAAACATTGCAGATCATTTTTGAATTTTGATGTATATTAAAACCCCCATTTTAAGAGATTATAAGCAATTTCACCATACTCCAACATTTTAGATCGTTTTCTATGTAATTTAGATTAAAACAATGAATCAAATCAATACCAAAAACTCACTAGAACAAAGTATTTCTATGCTAAATCAAGTCCAGAAATCAAATTTAGATGCAGATAAAACAGAGGAAAAGACAAATCAAAAAGTAATCACACTTAAAAATAAAACATCCATTCCATTAATCAATGAAGCAAAAATCACAAATAATCAAGTGATCATGTCTCAGGAACAGTAAATCAAAAAAAGAAGGCTGATTAAACAATGAAAAATCCGAGAAAAAAGGGAGAAAAATTATACCTAAAAGCAGGAGCAGCAGCAGCAGAAAGAGAGCGAGTTGGAGGAGACTGAGTGACGATCTGAGTCACGAATCGCTTACCAAAGCTACTGACTCGGTGACAACTCGAATTAGCGGCCATACAAGTATTCAAGCTTTTCTCAAACAGAAGAAAATCAAAAGTTTGATGAGAGAGGAAATGGGTAGAATGGAATATTTTTATGTGTTTATGAATTTTTACCTTTAAACCAAACACCGGTTTATATAGGCAGAGGAAAAGATTTGTAGTACGGAATTGAAAGAGAAAAAAATAATTTTTAATTTTGAAAATTGCAGAGTGTACAACAAACAGTCAGGAACAAAAAAATAATACAAGGATAATGTTTAGTATACATTGAAATATACTTCTAATAAATATTTTTTCAGTTCTTTTTATTTTCGGATACTCTAATTAAGTATCTACACGAATAAGACACAGAATTATAGGCGTTTTTTTTTTTTTTTTGAAAAGAATCTAATAAATTAAACAAATTCTTGAGATCGTCGTTTGTAAGGACGACTCTCAAAAGTCCAATCCAATTCTAAATATTCTTAAAATTGAGCTGGACTTTTAAGAGTCGTCTTTACAAAAGACAGTCTCTCAAAAGAACACCTAAATAAATTATTGATGAAAATATCATACGATATCAAAAACAGA
This sequence comes from Amaranthus palmeri, assembly GCA_019776075.1. Lineage (NCBI taxonomy): Eukaryota > Viridiplantae > Streptophyta > Magnoliopsida > Caryophyllales > Amaranthaceae > Amaranthus > Amaranthus palmeri. The sequence goes on from JAAKBH010001003.1 coordinate 32,830, forward strand.
ATAACACGCTAATTTTTCAAAAAAAAAAAAAAAAACAAGAAATGAGCACATGGAAAGGTAAGTAAAGGAAAAAGCGAGCAACATAATAGGACGTAAATAAAATACTCCCTCCTATTTACCCTACTTGTCCCATTTATCTTTTGCACACATGTCACGACAACATTTTGCCATTTAATATCTTTAATTATGTATGATTAAAAATTATAAAAATTTGATATTAATAATCTTTGCATTAAGACGAATAAAACAAGATCCAACATGACCATATTTTAACTTATACATTAAGAAGAAAATACAAATTAAGATTGATTAGTGAATAATAATCAAAAAGTAAATGGGACAAGTAGGAAGAATAGGAGGGAGTATGGAGTTTTTAAATAAGAAAATATGACATTTAATGTTGAAATGCCAAAAAAATCAAATGAGACATTTGGTGAATATAACATTAACTTAATTTAAAATTATTTTCATTTTAATTTTTTTTGAAAGGATTTTTACTTTAGTTTGTTCTACATATTTTGCTTTTTAATCTATTTTAATAAGTTTTTATATTTTTATTATTGGTGTTTGGTAATAGCTTTGTTGATAGCTTATTGGTTGATTTTGACTTGTCGTTTTTTGTTTGCTTAGACAGACAAAACAAGTTTGGTAAATGAGTTTTAAGCCAGTTTAACCATTGTTATTAGAATCCCGATCCTACAATTCAAAAATAGGCGATCGATTCGTATTGTACGTAGGATCTAAATTGTGAAAGAATTTTGTAATCCTACTTAATCCAAGAAAATTTAGGTAGTAAAATCATAACAAGGCTTCCATCCAACAAAACGTTCAAAAGGAAGCAGAAGCATGTCACACGCACCTCGTGACTTACTTTTGCCTCTTTTGCTTCAATTTTGTGTTTACATACACTTTGGACTATTTGATATAACTTTTAGTATATCCCGACCCATTAATTTATAAGATATGTCATAACTTGCTGTAAATTCCTATAATGTCTAAGGCCTCCAAAATAAGTGATTGTTAATTAGTCATACTTTGTGTTTTAAAGTGATCAGTTATAATCATTGTTCATAGGTACGTATTTGTTGACCCAAATGATGTAGATGAACACAAGTGTTTATGAAGCATCTTGGATACCTCCGCCTCAAATGTAGTTTATTAAATTGAATTTAACAATTACAAGTATGATAAATCTCCCCCTATTTTCAGAACAATTCTCTCGAGTTCACAAAATGCTTAAACAATGATAAACACTCTCAAGTTTCAATCAAAGTAAAGCACTTTCACAATATGTGTTTGTGGTGCCTTATTCGTATGAATGATGCTCTCTTTTATAGATGAAGAAAAGCATCTTTCATAGAACCACACGCAATGCACCATCAAAGTACAATTACATAACACAATTAACATATTAATTAAGTATGAAAATAAACATCACAATAAACAAGCATCAAATAAGGAGTTACACAACCTTACAATGCCTTTCAAGTGGTCAAACTGACCAAAAAAGAATTTGAGGCAAGCATAGCGCTCGAACCAGCACCTTATGTGCTTCAACAAACACTTAGTTCAGAACCACCAGCACAATGTGCCTTGAACGAGCACTTTTGTGCCTTGAACGTGCACACCTCTCCAGTCCATTTTTGAATTAGTTTTCATGGTGTCTTCTTTGAGCAACCTGCATACCATGTCTTGCCTTGTTCAAGGCATGGTTCCACCCTCTAGTGAAGCCTTATTTGCCTCAAATTAAGCATCTCATCAATCGTTTCAAACTTTAAATCATTCACATACGACACATCCCTATCGTTCCTCTCCAAAGTACAAGACAAAGCATGTTCGATTAAGTGTTCAAAGTTAGCGTCATTGATTGGCACGTGTTTTAAATATTAAAAAAATCTTAAAATTCTTCCCAATATTCTCTATCAAGCAATTTCAGCTAGTAACTTAGGCTGTTCTTGTGATTAAGTATTTTATTAAATTTGTAAATTTCAATCATATAAAATAATAAATGATGAGTTTCAAAATGATAAGGTGTAGGAAATTATTTTCAAATTCTCAACTTCAACTAGTTTTACAACAATGGTGATCATCATCATTATCATCCTAACCAGTGTATCCCGGTCATAGAAAACTATGGACATCGTCTAGGGAGGGAAGGACGACAACAACTCATACCCATACATGAGAGCGCGACCAAAATGAGTCTCCTGGCTCGAGGAAGATTGATGTGCAAATTTTAATTTAACCGCAAGCGCACGGTGTACGCGTAGTGCGGGTCGAACACAAGGAGGCTAAATAATTCCGAATTGTATGTTTATGACGAGCTAAGACAGGGTTCAAACAGATAATATGAAATGATGTTCTAAACCTAATATGTAATTAACTAAGACAATACTAAAAATGATGTATAACAATGATATGAAAAACACTAGGGCGTCGGGTATCACCTAATTCTAACATGGAATTCAATTAATTTCATGATTGTATGAAATTGAGCCATAAGTATGAGAGAACGTGATCTAATTAGTCTCAAGCTTCCACTCTATTGACTAATATCGATTTAAGACCAACTAGCATTAATCCTCAAACTTCCGTTCTATTGGCTAATACTAGAAGGAATTTAACTTAAATATATCTCAATCCTAAGTTAAACCGATTCTCAAACTTCCGTTCTATTGAAAAGGCTAACAAAGATATTTAAATCAAGACTCATTAAGCGTAGGTTCAATCATCGACTCAAATCGCACACAATCAATCAATAAAATATCAATCCATGCTTCGAATTAGGGATTTCACCCTAACCCTAGATAAGGAAACTACTCACTACTCATGATCATAGAAAGCATGCAACAAACAACAAATAATGATGTAAAAAGCAATAACGAAACAACAAAACTTACAGAACGCGAAAATAACATAAACTGAAGATGCGGAATTCGAATTCTACAAAGGTTCTTCAAAGGATGCTTGAATGAAAACTAAAAACTACTAAGAAAAGTTATAGGAAAGCAAAAATGAAAAACTAAAATCTGATTTTTTTTACAAGAAAAATAACTGCCACTATATAAAGTGGTTCCAAAAATTGGAAGAAAACCGTCAGGAAATAACGCCCGGATCGAAAGGCGACGACCGGCGCCTATCAGGGCGACGATCGTCGCTCATCTGCTGAGGTAATCTGATGGCGCTGCTGGATAAGGCGACGAGCGGCGCTGGGTAGGCGACGACTCGTCGCTCAGCTACGGCAAAATGATCAATAATTGCATAAATTGGCGACGAGCGGCGCTTGTGTAGCGACGACTCGTCGCTTGGCTACGACATGGCTCTGAAAAATGCTGAATTATGCGACGAGCGGTGCACATAGAGATGGGTCGTCGCTTGGCCTTTTGATGCACTTTTCTTGCCTTCTCCTCATCGGGACTAGCTTGTGGCTCGGTTTCTTCACGTGACAAGGGGTCTTAGGCTATTTCTCCAAGCCTTCACCCTCTTATAACTCCGAAATGTACCTAAAAACTCCGATTTTGCCTCAAACAACACATAAAACATGGAATCGACCTCATGAGACAAAATATACACAAACTACTACAAATGTACCTAGAAACCCACTAAAACTACATATAAGGAGCATAAAATGAACACGGATAAGTGCAAATAATTGCACTTATCAAAGATAAAGATATGTTCCTGCCACGTGAGAGATAAATATAACGCATAAAAGAATCCAATAAATATGTAAAAACAAAAGATTTTAAAACAAAAATACTAATAATAATACAAGAAACGAGGACAAAATAATTAAGCAAGAACACCAATAAAGAATTTAAGAAGAAACATCGAAGTTTAAAACCTGGATATGACGCCTCCAACTATCTATATCCCTAGCCAGGTCCTTAGACAGGTTTAACTCATGCAAGTCATGAAGTCAACTTTTATTTGCTCTTCCCAAGTTCTCGTGGGTCTTCCTCGGCTCCTCTTACCCTCTACTATAATGTTTTTAACTCTTCTCACAGGGGCGTTGAAAGTCTTTCTCTTCACATGCCCATACTACCTCAATCTAGTTTCGCGCATTTTACCAGAATTAGGGGCAACCCCTAGTTTGTCTCTAAACTCTTGATTTTTCATTCAGTCCATCAATGTGTCCCCATATATCCACCTTAGCATGCGCATTTCTGTGACTTTCATCTTGTGTTCAAAGATCTTCTTTACAAGCCAACATTCTGCCCCATATAACAAAGTTAGTCTAATCGCCATCTGGTAAAATTTTCCCTTTAACATACTTAGGATCTTCCTATCACATAGCACTGCGGTGGCTGCTCGCCATTTGAGCCATCCCATTTGGATACGATGATCTACATCTTCGTCAATCTCCCCATCCATTTGAATGATCGATCCCAAATACTTGTACTTGGTCATACTCTTAACGACTTCTTCTCCAATGGCTACCTTTGGCTCACCTATCGGTGATGTCCCACTAAAGTCACAATGCAAGTACTCGGTCTTTGTAAAGCTAAAGCGTAACCCTTTATACCTTCTAGGAACTTCCCTCCACTCATCAAATTTATTACTAACCTCCTCTTTACTTTCTGCTACCAGCACGATATCGTCCGCAAATAGCATGCACTACAGTACCGTCTCCCAGATAGATTTAGATATCTTATCCATAATGACTGCAAAAATAAAAGGACTTAGAGCTGATCCCTGGTGGAGTCCTACTTTAACCGAAAAATCCTCTGTTAACCCCACAGGTGTTTGAATGTTAGTCGACACTTTGTCATACATATCTCGTATAGCCTCTATGTATATTGAAGATATACCCCTAGCCTTGAGGTTATCACAAATGACGCGTCAAGGTATGCTATCGTACGCTTTCTCCAAGTCTATGAACACCATATCTTATTCTTCGATTTAATTCTCATTTCTACTAAAAATATAATAGTAATTTTTAATGAGTGTCACTACAACATAATTTGCTTTTAGAGAGATATTTAGCAATTAGCGATATTTAAATTAAATGTCGCTCCTTCAAATTCCTAATAATATATAAAGAGAATTTAGTGATATTTATTAAATGCTTTAGCAGCATAATAAAAAATCACATTAAAGTTTTTGCATTGCGACATAGGATCTAGTGACATTTCACATAAATGTCATTAAGACTATAATAACAATTACATATGCCACTAAAGACCAAATAAAGTATCGCCTAAATCACTTTGTAGTAGAACTTAAAATAAAAGTCAATAATCATTACACTAAAAATATAAATCAGTGGCATAATTTGTAGCCGTATCAAAATTAATTTTCCCTCAACTGGTCGCTAGTCGAGTATCGATATAATAATATTATACTTTTTACATTTGACGTTTTACGCACTACAATTAGTTATTTTGATTATTTATATATTGAATTATGCATATTTAAAAATTATAAAAAATTATTTTTATGAAATTATGCGATAACACGATTAATGAATAAGATCATACTTGCCAAAAAATTTTCTTGCACATTAACCACAATATATAAAATAAAAATAAACGATAAATATTATCAATAACCATAATATATAACGTGTATTTTAAGATTCACTACAACAAATTTAGCTTTTTGCGATATTAAATTCAGTGGCATTAGAAAAATTCACTGAATCATATTTTTAGTGTAATCACACTAGTGGAAAAAAAGCTATTGGCTGCTGTTTATTGGCTGCGATTTTTAGGAAAACGCAGCCCATATGAGTAATAAAAAAGCTAAAAAAAAAATTATTAAGGGGCTGCGGTTTTTGGCATTGTCCGCAGCCCTTAACCCCTTAAGAAATTCAGCAAAAAACAAAATACTAAAGGGGCTGCGGTTTATGGCTTTGTCCGCAGCCCTTAACAATTCCAAATTAATAAAGAAAATAAAAAAAAAATTAAGTTAATTGCTGCGGTTTTTAGATGAACCGCAGACCTTAAGATAACCCTAAATTGAGCCCAGCCCAAATCCCATATAAACCCTAGCAATATTAGAAATTCCTTATTAGGCGTCGTTTTGATCAATAACTCTCATATTCTCTCCCTTCTTCCACTCAAAACCTAAAAAACCCTTTAATTTCCGTTTTGAAGATCAACTCTCAGATTTTCAATTTTCTTCTTCTTCCTAAACCCTTTCTCTCTTTCCCTCCATATCTCCCTTTCTCTCTTTCTAAAACCTAAAAAACTAAAAACCCCAAAATCCTAAATACAAACTTACTTGACGTTGTTTTGATTTGTACTAGATGAAACTCATCCTAAATATGCATTCAAATCTTAAGATTTTATTTTCAACTCATTCTTAATTGGGCCATTTTCAGCTCTTCTTCTTCCTAAGCCAATGTACATTTCGTCTGAAGACATCACAGGTCGGTGCAAAAAAAAACGAAGACTTCTGTACATTTCGTCTTCCTTTTTTAGAAAAAACGAAGAAGACTGATGTTATTTAGATTTGTAATTTAGATTTTATTTTATTTTTTTGATGTTTTTAATTTTTTTTGATGTTTTTAATTCGTTATTGTAAATTTTGACTCCCAGATTGTAATTTAGATTTTATTATTCTTCATAGCATAGTTTGTTCATAGTTGATTGTAATTTTTTTTATGTTTTTTGTTTATCGTTATTGGGTTGTCGTTTTTTTGATGTTTTTTGACTCCCAGATCTAGGTTTCTTCGTTTTTTTTTTTTTGATTTTTCTTGGTCGTTTTTTTTTTGATGTTTTCTTGATTTCGTTTTGTTCATAGTTTTATGTTTTTTTTTTTTGATTTTTTCTGGGTCGTTTTTTTTGATTTAGATTTAGATTTCTTGGTTTCTGGGTTGTTGCTTTTTTTGTTGTTCATAGTTGATAGTTGATGTTTTTATTCATAGTTTTATGTTTTTTTTTGATGTTTTCTGGGTCGTTTTTTTGTTGTTCATCGTTATTGGGTTGTCGTTTTTTTTGTTCTTCATTTTCAGATTTTGAATTTTTTTTATTTTTTAAATTGACTAAAGGGCTGCGGTTTTTAGCCCATGTCCGCAGCCCTTAACTGCCTTAATTCAGTGCCTATAATGGAGTTAAGGGCTGCGGTTTTGGCCTATGTTCGCAGCCCCTTTTCTTATTTTGGGCTGCGTATTTTGACCGCAGCCCTTAATTATTATTTTGGGCTGCTCCAATAAAGGCTGGGGTCGAAATACGCAGTCCATAGGGGCTAAAAAACCGCAGCCCTTAAGGTTTTTTCCACTAGTGTCATTATTGATTTTTATTTTTAATTCCACCATAAAGTGATTTAGCGACACTTAATTTGGTCTTTAGTGGCATATGTAATTGTCACTACAGTCTATAGTGGCATTTGTGTTAAATGTCACTACATCCTATGTTGCTAAAAGCTTTAGTGTGACTTTTTAATATGCTGCTAAATGGTCTAATAAATATTTCTAAATCCTCTATATACACTATAAGAAATTGAAAATAGCGACATTTAAATTAAATGTCGCTAAATATATTCCACTAAAAGCAAATTATGTTGTAGTGATCGAAGGAAATATTAGATCAATTAGTTAATGTGTCAGGCATAAAGCACATTATATGTCAATTGGTTAATGTGTAATGCATATGGTAATCCAACGAAGGAAAAGGTGGAAACCAAAAGCAAGTTCCACGAGGAGCTAACCTTAGGAGTTGTGGGGCACAAGTAGCACGAGACCTAAACTTGATCAAACATGTGTGATACATCTCCATCAGGGTCGTCTCGTTTACTTTTGAAAATTAGAGCGAAAAACAAAAATCATTAAAAACTTAGGCGTATATTATATTTAATTTGCTTTTTATTGTTGAAATTTTGTGATCTACTCCATCCGAATCAGTTTACTTGTCCATTAAAAAAGTGATAGTTGGGTATTTTAATTTGACTTTTTACGGATTTTAAGGGTTACGTGGGGTCCATTAAAAAGGTGGTAGTTGGGTATTTTAATTGATTAAATTAATTGTAAATGTGGTAGTTGGGTATTGAGAATAAGAAAAGTAGAGGTATTTAGGTAAAAAAAGGATAGACAAAAAAAAGGAAATGAGACAATTGGTATGAGTATGCCAAATAAGGAAATGAGACAAGTAAATTGATTCGGAGGGAGTATTTTACAAGAAATCACTAATAATTCTTATTATTTAGCAAATTTAGCAAAATTGTAATTTATATATAAATTTAATTAAAGTTGATATCAATTTTGTATATTAAAAGATATAATACTTAAAAAATTTAGGGCTTTAAACGATAGCGCGCTTAATCCGTGCTAATCAACGATCATGATCATATATAATTGAACGGCATTCTAGTATTATTGCATATTAATCATATAAAAATTAATTATATAATATACTCCATTTATTTAGATTATAATTTATGACACACAATGAAATCATGCAATTCTAAGAGCCATAGAAATAAAAGAAGTAAGAAAATTGAGTATCAAATCAGTAATATTTAAACAAATCATATCAAAAAAGAATCAGCACAATATATTTATGTAATATATTGTTGTTCCTTTGTTAATCTTGACAATGACTACAATTAATTTATTAATAAACTTAAAGTTATAGAGATTTACAAAATCAATCTTTAGAATGATTCTCTCCTTACCATTAACATAAACTTAATTATGTTATATCAATTACTTTCTTCCACGTTCTACGTAGCATACATTTTTCTAGGAATAATTGCATGATGTTTTTCAATAAAAATAATAATAAGGCAAAATTATATAAAACCACCTAATCTATACACTCTTTTTTAAAAAATCACCTTATATAAAATTTTTTGCAAAAAACTTACTCTATTTCATCAGTTGACCGGCATGTTTAACGTTTGACCAGGTAGTCTTTTGCAAAGAAATGCATTATGTAAGGTGGTTTTTGCAAAGAAATGCATTATGTTAGGTGGTTTTTGCAAAAGTACATGCTGGTCAAACGTTAAACATGTTGGTCAACTGACAAAGTCGAGTAACAGGTAGTCTTTTGCAAATAAATGCATTATGTAAGATGGTTTTTTACAAAAATATTTTTATAAGGTGGATTTTTAAAACAGAGTGTATAGATTAGGTGGTTTTATATAGTTTTTCCTAATAATAATAATAATAATAATAATAATAATAATAATAATAATAATAATAACAACAATTATTATTATTATTATTATTATTATTATTATTATTATTATTATTATTATTATTATTATTATTATTATTATTATTATTACTATTATTATAAATTTGTGATTACAGAATAAAAATAAAGTTGACGTGTTTAAAACGTGTTACAATTAATCTTCTCTTGCTTGATAATAATAAGCATATATGACCTTAGCTTATAGTATAACTGTGATACCCCAGATTTAGATTGAAAATGGATTGATAGACTACTCATATCAACAAAGTGCATCTTCTTTTCTAGGGAGCCCATTTGCTAAGAACTCCACAGTTAAGCGTGCTTGGTGGGGTGCTTAGGATAAGTGACCTCCTGGGAAGTTTTCCTGGGTGCGCACGAGTGAGGCCAAAGTGCGTTGGAAAGACTTGTGTTGGTTTGTGGGGTTAGTCTACATTTCCATGAGTAGTCATCGGTGGTCCGTTTGGCCGGGGTGTTACAAATGGTATCAGAGCAACCCTGCGACCGTGGCTGATTGTGTGTTCAGCGCACCTAGCGGGGGAAAAGATCCTGAAATGTCGGTCCAACGAGGATGTTGTATTCCTAAGTGGGGGTGAGTGTGATACCCCAGATTTAGATTGAAAATGGATTGATAAACTACTCATATCAACAAGGTGCATCTTCTTTTCCAGGGAGCCCATTTGCTAAGAACTCCACAGTTAAGCGTGCTTGGTGGGGAGCATTCTTAGTATGGGTGACCTCCTGGGAAGTTTTCCTAGGTGCGCACGAGTGAGGCCAAAGTGCGCTAGAAAGACTTGTGTTGGTCTGTGGGGTTAGTCTACAGTCTCCATGAGTAGTCACCGGTGGTTCGTTTGGTCGGGGTGTTACAATAACTCTCCTATTCAGCCTAATCATATATATTAATTTTTTATATTATTATTAACATATAAGTTAAAACAACATCAAGTTAAATTTCTTTAAACCGATAAATAATACTTTATCCTAATAATCTTATATTCTACTCTGATATCTTATTTTCGCTTTTGAAACATTCACTTTAAATGATTTACAATGGGGGTGTTTGGCAATTCGCTGTTGGCTGTTGGTGATTGGTTTTTTTGGTTAGCTTGTTTGACCAGCTAGAAAAGTTGGCTGTTTTTGTTGGCTTTTAAGCTAGCTTAAAAAGCTAGCTGTTTTTGGATATCATCATCATCATCATCCTACCCAATATACCCCGCACATAGAAAAACTATGGGCAAGGTCTGGGGAGGGAAGGACAGCGGCAACTCATACCCGTAAAGGAGAGCACGACCAAAGAAAGGAGTCCCCCGGCTCCGAAAAAGATAAAGAAAGATAGAGATTACATACTTGCCACGTGGTGTGAGAAAAGGGCACATACAAGATACAAAATGCATGTAACACAATATAAGACCTAAGACGAGGGAACTAAGCAAGGCACACAGGAGACTATAGCAAACAAGAAAAACACGCGCGCCTCAAACGACTCTAATGAGAAAAGCCTAAGTCTAAAACCTGGATATGATGCCTCCAACTACTCCTATCCCTAGTAAGGTCCTCCGAGAGGTTTAACTCACGTAAGTCCACTCTTATTTGCTCGTCCCAAGTTTTATTGGGTCTTCCTCGACTCCTCTTACTCTCTACTATAAAGATTTCAACTCTCCTCACGGGGGCATCAAAAGTCTTTCTACTCACATGTCCGAACCACCTCCATCTTCCTTCGCGCATTTTTCTAGAGATAGGAGCAACCCCTAGTTTGTCGCTGAACTCCCGGTTCCTAATTCGATCCAATAAAGTATGTCCACACATCCACCTCAACATACGCCTCTCTGTGACTTGCATGTTATGTTCAAAACTTTTCTTTACAGGCCAACATTCTGTCCCATATAGCAAAGCCGGTCTGATTGCTACCCGATAAAATTTTCCCTTTAACTTATTTGGGATCTTTTTGTCACATAACACCGCGGTAGCTGCTCTCCATTTGAGCCACCCTGCCTGGATGCGATGATCTACACCACCCTCGATCTCTCCATCCCTCTGTATGATCGATCCCAAATACTTGTACTTGGTCGTACCTTTAATGACTTCTTCCCAGATGGAAACTTCTGGCTCCCCTATCGGTTGTGTCCCACTAAAGTCATAACGTAGGTACTCGATCTTCGTACGACTAATGCGCAAACCTTTGCCTTCCAAAGCTTCTCTCCACTCGTCCAATTTACTACTAACCTCCTCTTTAGTTTCTGCAACCAGCACGATATCGTCCGCAAATAGCATGCACCACGGAACTGTCTCCCAGATAGATTTAGAGATCTCATCCACAACGACCGCAAAGATAAAAGGGCTTAGAGCTGATCCCTGGTGGAAACCTACTTTTACAGGGAAAGACTCTGTTAACCTTACTGGTATCTGAATGTTAGTCGATACCTTGTCATACATATCCCGTATTGCCTCAATGTAGATAGAAGAAATACCTCTAGCCTTGAGACTATCCCAAATGACTTGTCGTGGTATGCTATCATACGCTTTCTCCAAGTCTATGAACACCATATGCAGGTCCTTCTTCCTTTTTCTATATTTTTCCATCAGCCTCCTCAAAATGTGAACTGCCTCCATGGTTAACCTTCCTGGCATAAAACCAAATTGATTCTCTCTAATTACACTTTCCTGTCTGATCCTCTTCTCTATTACTCTCTCCCACAACTTCATGTTTTTGGAGATGTTTGGTAAATTTGAATATTGGTTGTTGGTTGTTTATTAGAGAAAAAATGGGTCAACAAGCCAAAAGCCAATCAAAAAAGCTAGCTGGAGAGCTTTTTTATTTTGGCTTAAAAGCCAGCTTTTCAGCTGCTTTAAAAGTTGTTTACCAAACACTCTTTTTGGTTGTTTGACCAACCAACAAGCCAAAAGCCAAAAGCCAACCAAAAAGCTAAGCTAAAAGCCAATTGCCAAACACCCCATTATCTTATTTGTCGGTCATTATTTGCAAAAATATATTGAGACTGTAATCAGCAGAAGGTCTAAAGTTTAATATTACGGTTCACAATTTATTCACAAAATAATTTGTACAAAAATTAACTAACTAAAAACACTAATTCTCAAATGAGACGGTCTCATGGAGAGACTATGTCTATTTGGCTGGCCCATTATACATTTTTTATCTTAAAATAATTTAATTATAACATTAAATTGATCACTTATAATTTTATTTTAATTACTTTTTCTAGTCTTATAATGATTACTTATAATCTTAAAATAATTACTTATGATCTTAAAAAAAAAAATCAATTAAAAAATGAGCTATTATATGGACACATCTCATGATAAGACGGTCTCATACAACACTAGCTATAAATAAAAAAGAGTACTACTCCATCCCTTTTAAATTGCGTCAAAGAGAAAATGGTGTATTTTTAAGAAAGTGGTAATAAATGAGAAGAGAGAATGAATTGTGTGGATGATATTAAAAGAGATTTAAAATGTATAGATGCGATAAAAAGAAAGTGGTGGGCCACTATCCAAAAATAGAAATAATGCAAATTAAGTGGGACAGATCAAAATGAAAAATGATGCAAATTCAATGGGACGGAGGGAGTATGATTTATATGGTACGTTTAGATAAACTTGAAAGCATAATATATAGATGTTGTTCACATAACAATTTCATGTGATAAAAAAATATAATAATATATAGAAAAACTTTGCAACTTTTTCTTTAAATTCAATTAATTTATTCTAGTTGAAGGTATCAAAAGGTAAAAAGAAAGACATCGAATAAAGAAAAGGCAAGAAGTTCAATCGTGTTGATATTAATATTTGATGCTTCACTTACACTACCTATTCTCATATTAGAAGGAATAAATTTTATGATGTTGATATACAACCTAGTCATAAGATTCTAGAGGTCAATTAATAAGTTATGGGATAATAACAAAAAAAAAAAAATTTATTCCAATTAAAAACGTTGTGAGGGAATAATATCAATATTTGTCTCTTTAAGGGATGACAAACACGTAAAATTATATGGATTTCATAGTGTATTTGTCCCAGTTGGAAAGGATATGAGTATTATTTTTGTGTGAGTATAAGTGTGAAAAGACACATCCGCCGCGAACAGTTTTGGGTATATGAAGTCTTACTTGCCCCAGCCCTATACCCACCCGCTTCGTCTTATAATCGTACATCCACAATATATCTACAATGTACTAATTTACATCTACTTTATATTTTAATTAAAAAATTATTGACAAAATTAAGAATATCAGTTGTTTCGGTGATGAAACGAGGAAGTGCAAAAGACACTTAAATATACCCGGAGATAGGTGTAATCGGGGACTATTGTTAACATGCTTGATCCTTCCGATGATGAGACCTCAAATCCTGCAATACAACGTTATCCTTGCCTGGGGGTGGTTTCCCGGAAAACCCCTCCGACGCTCAAGTCAGATAGGGAACCTAAAAGTAATGAATATATGATAATTAATGAAAACTGAATAACGAATTGTAGGATGAGTTCAGATCAATTAAAGGATATTTGGTTACATATCGGTCGTAAGTATGCGGATGGTGTATTTTTATGGAGTAGCGGTTAGGAAGATGAAAAGATAGTTCCCTGCAAATAATGTATGTAACCTCTATTTATAATGGTCGAAGGAGGTTATATTAGATGATCATAGGAGGTTATAATAGATGATAGTGGGCGGTTACCATCGGTTAGATGAGATAGTTATTTTAGGAAGTTATTAGACTAAGGTGGCGGTTTATAGTTTGACTAAATAAATTATGGGTTTATTATTTGACCCGTAACATCAGTTTTATTTTATTACAGACTATAGTGTATGAATAAACAAAATTTGACGTACAATTAATTTTATAAGAGATTATATATAAAGCATATACGTACCACGGACTTAAAGTGAATGTAAAACAGGTATAAGCTAGTATACCCATAATGAATATAGCTTTTAAAATATGTTAGGATGTCTATTTAGCTTTTGAAATATGTTAGAATGTCTATTTAGCTTTTGAAATATGTGGGACTAGTATAAACCTTATCTAGATCACCTTAAAAATAGTTAATGAGTAAAATTTAGTTTCAATAAATATACAAATTAGGTTTGATCAGCAAAACCCAATTAAAATCAGTACAAATTAGTAATAACTAGTAAAAATAATTTACAATTAGTATAACTCAGTTACTCCCTCGACCCTCTGTCCCTTTGAATTAGCACTGTTTGATGTAAAAAGCTCATATATTTTTTGGTCAAAAGGTGTTATCTCAGTGGGACAGAGAAAGTATAATTTATGAGATGACTATATATATATATATATATATATATATATATATATATATATATATATATATATATATATATATATATATATATATATATATATATATATATATATATATATATATATATATATATATATATATATATATATATATATATATATATATATTATCAATTGTGAATTTGTGATCAATAGTAAGTGGGAATTGAACCTAGTCAGGAAGATAAACTTTAGTAATTGTGATCAATAAATTTGTTATCAATTTATTACTTTTACAAAAAAATTCAAATTTACGAATTTTTTAAAAGCCATACAAAATCTCAGGGAATGAAATACATCTCCCCTACTTGCTTTGTTTGAGATGGTACTAATGCAAGAATATTTACTATTCTTTGATGATGCAAATTACCAAAAGCGTTTGTGGCTCAATGGATAGAGCATTTGCATGTGGAGCAATCTGTAACTAGGTGCAGGTATCAATTATTGGGGGGTTTCTTGACTGCGCGCATCTCTCTTTACTCCCTCCTTGGGGGTATGGGTATGATTTGTCCGCATCTTACAAGAAAAAGAAAAACCCCCACTCGAACCCTGCCTTGTGCGGGATACCGAGAATGTCCTTTAATGATGCAAATTGCAATGTACATAAAATGCTAGGGAATATAAAGTGAATGTAAATTTCCTATATGAATTATTCATCCTTCTGATACCAACTTTGTAAAATATAAAATATTAAATTAGAGTAATTTGCGAATTACAGCGAATTACATTTAATGTTTTTTTTTGAATTATAGCCACCAAAGTCTCAATATATACATTGTTCGGCCAAAATCACTGAATTAAGTGGTCAAAATTGTGAATTAATTGATAAGAATTCGGTGAATTGGCCTGAACGATGTAGACATTGATATTTTAATGACTGTAAGTCAAAAAAAAAAAAGAATTAAAGTTTTAGTTCGAAAAACTCAAATTTTTAAAGTTATAAGTTGCAAAATTATTCATGTAATTTGATAAATTGATTTATAAGTTAGATTTCAAACTAATATATTATCATGTCATTCATTTATTTTCATATTGAACTAGGTTAGTATCTGAGTGATACACCGTGGTGATAATTTCATCCTAAAATACTAGTGAAATTTAATTAAAGATAATAAACTAGTGTGTTAATTACCTTAAATTTCAAAAAATCATCCAACATAGAATAGTAAACTTATGAATCTATAACTATATGAATTATTTAATTAAGATACAAAACATGATTATATACTAATAATGATGACATTATCATGGCATTTTAGATGAATAAACTTTCATGACAAAGTAAAACAACCGATTTTTAAAGAAAAATTCTCGACATATATAATTTGTTTAGAAAAAAAAGTAAATAATACTTAATGACTCAAAATATTCTCAATTATATTATTTAACTCTATATACCTCCAAGTATTGGATACTTAGCCTTGAACACGAAGCATATTATTTTCATTAGGCTGCTTTAGAGGAATTTTGAGTCAATGAGCAATAGTTGAGAGTATACCAAGCTCTTTATTCCAATAGTTAAGGATACAAAGAGTTAAATAATAATTTAAAGTATTTTGAATCAATCAGCAATCGAGAGTATTATTTATAAATTTTCCTTTGTTTTAGTGATATTTACTAGAAAATACCCGTGCGATGCACGGTTTTATTAATTTTTCTGACTTATTTGTATAAAATAAAAAATAAAAAATTTACGGTTTTATGTTTTAACGATTTAAAAATATTCTATGTTTATTTTTTTAGAAAATAATGTTCTATAATATGTAGTAAATAAATTATAAATATTTTATAAATAATTGGAAAAATATATTTTTTTAATACATTAAATGAATAATATTATATTCATAATTAAAAAGTAGAAAAGTCAAACAATGACATCATCATTGAATTTTAGAGGGAAATTTTTTTTAAGAGAGTGACACGTAAGCAATTTAATTTTTAAAAGTGATGACATCAGCCGTGTTTTATTTTAGTAATAGTTATAGATATTTTGTTTTAGTGATTTATATGTATGGATCTCCGTGACTTGGCATAATTGCATTCATATTATGTTATTTTTAGCTATATTATACTATCATGATATCATGCAAGGTATTAATATCCTTTTCTAATACATCTATATATAATTATAAAAGTAAAACTTTGCAATTTGTAGAAGAATCAACCATCATCATCATCATCATCATACCCAGTGTTCCCGCACATAGATACTCTATGGCCAGGGTCTGGGGAAGGAAGGTCGACGGCGTCTCATACCCATAAGGAGAGGGCGGTCATAAGAGTCCTTCGGCTCTAGAGGAGTCTTCAAGGATAGGACCTGCAAAAATCCGAAAACCTGCATCTTACACCCACGTTAGCCAAGCATAGGGATTAAAAAAAAAAAAAAAAAAAAAAAAAAAAAAAAAAAAAAAACCTATAAGCGATATAGGTAAAAATGGAAGTGAAAAGCGATGACAAAAGTCACAGAACAGGATTTAATTTCACTGCTTACATATTACAAATTTACAAATTAAATTCAAATATTCAAGTTATTTTAAATATATTCCTATCTTCAAAAAAATATATATTCAATTCAAGGATTTAATTTCACTCTAAGGGTATGATAGAAAAACCAACGATTTGAAATTAGCCAACCTTTTAAATGACATTGATTTGAGTTGACTAAAAAAATCAATTTAAAATTATGTAAAAACATATTGACACAAAACTCGATTTGAAACCGTTCAAAAAATCTAATTCTAAACTGTGAAGAAACCAACTCAACCAAACATTAAAGTTGATGGTTGAGGCCCCAGGATATATTATATACTCTAGCACGTCCCCTCACACGAAAGCCTTTTGGACTGGAAGTGTGGATGCGCACATACGCTAAATATTCCACTAAAATAAGGGGTGGTTGAAATTCGAACCCGTAACCTCTTGTCATGTTGGCTTCTGATACCATGTCAAGTATTGAGTTGTTTCCTTGACATGGTATCAAAGCAAACGTGACAAGAGGTCTCGGGTTTCAATCTCAACCACCCCTCATTTAAAGTGGAATATTTAGCGTCATGTTTGAGGAGGACATGTGTTGCATCCAGACTTTTAGCCCAAAGGGCTCTCATGTAAAGGGACGTGTTAGAGTATATAACATATCATGAGACCTCAACTATCAACTTAATTACGCTTTTGATTGAGATAGTTACTTCACAAAAATTGATTTGATGACCAAAACTTTTAAAACAACAATATAGAAATCTACATATACATGGCGTATTATATTGCAAATCAAGAAATAACAAGCATAAATAAATGTTAATACCAAAGGGCATGACTCGTGCTTTCAAAAAGATTGAATTTAAGTTGAATTATTAAAAAAAAAAAGGAAAAATAAGTTGAATTGTTGAAAGCATGAATTAACCCTTTCGTTTAAGTGATGACCTGGAGTACATAAGAATAAATCAATTTCCAAATTTATTTTTTCTCTTTTTATTCAGATCAAGTCGCATAAATTATAAAGCTAAGTAATCTAAATAAAGATTTTATAATAGGTCATGTACACTATTTGTATGTACAGTATTATTTTTCATTTTAGTCTATTTTACTATAATTTAGTCCAATTTCTCTTTTTGAAAATGATCTCACTATTTTTTATTTATTTATCCACAAACTTATTCCGTTTTCCTATTAATTATCTTATTCATTTTATTTGTATCATACACTTGTTTTATGTCTTATAAGAGTAATATCTAACAAAATTTTCTTTTCAATTTTCACTTATAAACAATAGGATACGCTGCAGCAAATGCACTACTTTGTAGCAAACTGATATCTTACTTAACAGAGATTTTTATTAGGTCCTGACAATTCATCACATAATCTCACTTGGCTCATTCGTGTGGACACGGGATATTGTAGGCTCGGATCCACAAACACACAGGTCAAAAGCGTTGACTTGCACATACACTTGGTGAAGTTCATTGTTTGCCAAAACCATATGACAATTATCTCACCCTATGTATATACAGGTCAACAACCCACTATTATATAGATATGAAATCTTGTTTCATATGTAAAATGTTTCTCCAATAGTTGTGAATACGTGATTTGTACTTGCAACGATTCATGAAATCCACAATATATCTACCGAAATAATTACAAGGAACATGATTTGAGAACGTTTGTCCCCATTGCCATGAAATACGATTCAAATTGCTCAAGGTGACGTCTTGGTGTAAAAGATATAATTAAAGAGTATTTTTTGCCTTTATTTACATATCAAAGGAAAAAAAAAAGAAGGAACAACAAGAAAACAATTTCTTAAAACAAGAAAAACAATTTCTTAAAACAAGAAAAACATTTTAATTTTGTTTTGTTTTTAAATATGCATTTTATGCATAATGTATTTGTACCAATCCTTTCTGTGTCAATCTAAACTGAGTTCCTTGTTTCCGAATCTGTTCCCAGTTCAAACCGATTGTGAAAATGCTGCATTTTGGTAGAATATCCCAAACCTTGATAACTCATATGTTATTTAAATTTTCCTCGATAGTATCAACTGTCTAAACAAGATTCAAGTTCTTTTGAACCTCGTATTGAATTGCTCTAATAACTCAAATGCAGCACCCTCACGTATGGAAACATACAATGGGATATGCCATTGCAATAAGTGGTTTTTTTGGATCCTGGAAGGCCCAATAAAATGCATAAATATGTCAAACAAAAATTTGGATGTCACTCTTTCAACTAAACTATTGTGTTTTTTTTTTATTGAAACTGATTTTAAGTCATAAATTATTTCCATGTTTATGATTATTCTCGTCTTTAAATATTTTAAAATCACCCCTTTTTTATAAGTTATTTTCCTTAATGATTCTCAACATTTTAAATTTAAGGTAAGTAAATTTTAGATAATAAACATAAAAATACAATAAAGCAGCCGCACTCTACGACTCCTATTCTTATCCTACCCTATAAACTCTGTTGGCCCCGGCCAACCTCTAACCTATTCTACGGGCCCGATTGGCCCTTACTCCTACCTTACCCTACGGGCCATGTAGGCCCCTACCTCTACTCTATCCTAGAGGCCCTTACTCCTACCCTACACTACAACCTTATTTACCAACCAACGATGTAAGGTTTGATTTAACTAGTTACACCTATCTTTAAATCTAAAATTCTTCAATCAACAAATAACATGTAATAACCCATAAATAGAGGTGTTCAAAACAGATTCGATGATCCGATAGACACCCGACTATATAACCGAACCCAATTTGACCCGAATTAAAAATGGATCTACAATTATGTAAAAACATATGCGAAGATTTTGAACCGACCCAAAACATCTGACCCGAAATTAACCCGATGACTCATTCATAGAAAATGGGGATTATGTCAATTATGATGCTAATTTAGACATATCTCTTGAAAATTGTAAATTGCAAATGTCTTTTTATATCATTATTAAAATATTGAAAGTAGAAAAATTACGAGCTAAAAGAATTATAGAAGATAATAGACTTCAATTTAATTGACTATTTAGAAATTTACTGAAAATATAGGCCATACAATTATAACAGAACATTTTAATTAAACCCCATTGAAACAACTTCTTAGAATGGCTGCCATTGCCATTCTAGCGTCGTATTGGTTTCCATACTGCAGCACAATTCTTTCTGCGATCAAGAGAACATAAAACAAGGGTAAGAAAAAAAAAATGTATGTTAGCAAAGACTTAAGAAACAATTATGACAAATAAAATGATGTTAGATTTAAGAGTCTGTGGTAAGACTATAGCTCTAGTCCAAAAGACTCTCGTGTGAGGAGACTTGTTATTATCTACGAGTACAATGTATAGCAGCGCCTTTACAACCATCTAAAAGCATATGTGTCGCATCCAGACTTCTAGCCAAAAAGAATATTGTGTGAGGGCTTGATAGTGTATAATGAGTATTTCCTAAGCGTTCAACCAACAACTTAAGTTTCTAGTTGTGCATCTCTCCTTCTGGTCAAAAGGGCTCTAAATATTATAACATATGATAGATCTTCAACCATCAGCTTAAGCTTTTGGCGGAATTGATTCCACGGCTAATTGATATAAAATTCATAAAGAAACCAAAAAAAATAAAATAAATGTAAGAAAAATTATCGAAAATAATCCAAACTTTTACTCAAAAGCCGTGAGTAAAACCACTTTTGATTATTGTCTAATAATACAACATTTTGATTTTCATCTTTAATATGTATTTGCTTCCAGCATACCCAATGGTAACCACTACAACTCCACCCCTCCTCTCCCACTTCAGATATGTAGAGAGCAAGTACATATTAAAGATGAGATTATTATAAATAATCAATAAATGAGATTATTTGCAGTGGATAAGTGAAATATTCAATTATTTTCGATAATTTTTCCTAAAACGTATTAATTTACCTAACGCTTGAACTTGATTTTCCAGGATTGCCTTGCACATTCATGGCAGCAAATTGGTTAGATAAACAATCATCTACAACATCAGTTGTAAATGGAGCTTCACAAGAAGAATGAATCTTCCATGACTTAGGCACAACCAAGTTCCTGTAGCACACAAAACATATTACCTTAAACAATAATTTGTTAATTACAGCCTTAAAGTTTAGTACTTTTGCGAATTTTTTCGAATTACAGCCACTAAAATATCAAAGTATACAAGTTCAAGCCAAAAATACATATTTCCGACTACTTAACCTAAAGTTCCAACCACCAAAATAGTCGGAATTCTGTATTTTGGCCTGAACATGTAAACTTTGATACTTTGATGACTGTAAGTTGCTAAAAATAAACATTAAGACTGTAATTCGCAAAAGTGCTAAACTTTAAGACCGTTATTTGCAAGTTAGTCTACCAACATAACTACATCTAAATAATTGTACATTCTAGCAAATAATTAATTTTCAGCCATACCCTTCATAAGATTTGTGCTTGCAAAGATTCATAAAGTTAGCACTATATCCTTCAAACAGAACACTTAGATTCTTTGCAAGATGAGGAACCTTAGAATCTGGTACAACATCCCAAACCTTGATAACTTGTACATAACTTGATTCTTCCTCGAGAATGTCGATTGTCCAAGCGAGATTAAGCGATTTATCAACCTTGTAAATCGCCAACAACTCATGGGTGGCGCCATCATCAGTGATGGACTGTCGCCACCCATCAGCAATCTTGCGCAGCAGATTTTGTACGCATTTTTGAGACTTAATACTCTTTATGCTTGATATAGATTGTTTAAACTCATTGCTAAAGGTAACCTGCATAAAGATCAGAAATTCGGACTAGTGATGAAATAAGTACCTGCCATCTATTGTTTTAGACTAGAGGGGTTCAACAGGGAGGGTCAAATTTTAATGGGTCATTGGCGGATAGGGTCATTAACGAACCATTGTGTTTAGGGTCAGTCGGGTCAGGTCGGATAATTATATGATATTGTTATATTCAATAGTTGAATTGACCCAACAGACCATAAAGTACAATAGGAAAAATATTTCACAAAAACTTGGGTGAGACCGTCTCACTTGTGAGACGCGTCTTATTGGGCCGGCCCAATTACATATATTTTTCTACCATTTTTACAAATTAAAATGTCAAATTTAAGAGTTAAAAGACTTAAAATGAAGACTTAAATGAACAATTTCAAGGATTTACAAAAGATATTTTAAATTATGGAATTTGACAATGTCAAGACTTAAAGTTCAATTTCAATACTTAAAAAACCAATTTCAAGACCTAAAAACCCAATTGCTAGACTTAAAATTCTTACTCTAACTTTAAAGTAGGATGACTCAAAAATTAATGTTGATATTAAAACTTTGAAACAGACATTTTAAGTCTTAAAATTTAAAAATTGGTTTTCTAAGTCTAAAAATTGTCCTTTTAAGTGTTAAATTAATATGTCAGAATATTCTAAAAAAACTTATTAGGCCTGGGCTGGTTGCACGGATAAGGCGGTCTCACAGGAGACTTTTCGCTACTATCTATGAATTTTTAAAAAACGGGTCAAAATAGATCGTATTTAACTAGACTTTGACCCGCCCTAGCCCATTTCCCATTTGACATGATTTGCCCCAACCTGACCCATTTAAAACTTGACCAGACCCACCTTAACCCGACCAATTGAACAGCTCTAGTTTACACTAGTGATGAAATAAGTACCTTCCATCTTGCTTCCTCGAGTTTAAGGTGGTTGAAGAAATCGAATTTATCAACTGGTGTTTCTTGATTAAGATTAACGATCTCATCAGCATAATAGAAGCAACCTCGATTTTTGGCATCGCGTATAAGGTTTTTCCACACTGAAACGCTGTTACCTAAAGTACTTCCACTTCCAACTATCCAAAGACAATACCTAAATTTACATTGACATAACAGAAACTGTTGTTAATGTTCGTAATCTTTCAAAAAAACTGTTAAATTAGCCTGAACTTATAGTGAATATCAGCATATTAACAGGAAAAAAAATGAGGTGCGCACACTTCACAAATTAAGGAGATATATATTATTCCAAAACCATATAGCAATGAGAAAAAAGGTCTTCAATAGTTTATAAAGTGGAACCTTTTTTTAAGCTTTTTTCGCAAAATATTCGGGCTAATGACTTAATGAGAGTTTTCCAAACTAATTGGAAAAATAAGCTTTTACATGAAATCCGTTACTTGGAGTAGCTTTTTCGTCCTACGGCTACGGAACAAATGATTTATTAATTTTTTTATACTCTCCAGCAAACCGCTACATATTCCCATTTCTATCAAACCGCTACCTCATGTATCGGTTTTGCACATTAATTTTTTTTGTTTTTCTGGTACTTGGAAAACAAAAAAATACAACAGATAAAACCGCTATTCCATTTAGCAGTTTATTAGAAAACAAAAAAGTAAAAATTTATGTGGACAAAACCGCTACTTAGACTAGCGGTTTACTATATACCAAAAAACATTTTCGAGTATTCAGAATGATAAAACCGCTACTTCAAGTAGCGGTTTACAAGGAGAATCTTATTTTTACCATTAGTTTAGAAAGGCTCTTATTCGTCTAAATATTTTGAAAAAAATGCTTAAAAAAAGGTTCTTATAAAGTGCGCACACCATCTTTTAGTTTGTCATTGTTAGATACATAATCGCAACAGATACGGAAACATTGAAATGGCATACTGATTGATACCTTGCTCTGGTGAGAGCTACATTAGTTCTCTGACGATTAGACAGGAACCCGACTGATCCATTTCTATTGCTTCGAACAGTTGAGATTATTATGATATCCTCTTCGCCACCTTGAAA
The DNA here is from genome assembly GCA_019776075.1 of Amaranthus palmeri. Classification (NCBI taxonomy): domain Eukaryota; kingdom Viridiplantae; phylum Streptophyta; class Magnoliopsida; order Caryophyllales; family Amaranthaceae; genus Amaranthus; species Amaranthus palmeri. The sequence goes on from JAAKBH010001003.1 coordinate 56,589, forward strand.
TCCATCGATTGATCGAATGTTGATGCAAAAGTTTTCCGAATGTTTCGTGTATTTCTTCTCCAGTTTTTCTTGAAGCAAACCAACTTGACCCTTGTATGGCGATATTACTCCCACACTTACCTTCTGTTTAGTGACGCAATAATGTTCTGCACATATAAGAAATGTTACAATAAATGCTCCAAATTTTTAGAGTACATAATATATTCAGTACTAGGTATGAGGAGGTTTTAGCGTCGAGATAAACAAGACTATTCTATCGTAACTAGGTCCCGCTAAGAAAAAAGGTGCAGCACCAATAAATCCATGAGAAATTATTTGTAAAATGGCCCCATTAAGCCCCGTATCAGTTATACAACTAATTCCTATAATTATGAAACCCATGTGAGATACAGAGGAATAGGCTATTCTTTTTTTTTAAATTACGTTGCCCAGGAGATGTTAAAGCTGCATAGATAATTTGTATTGTGCCTATTATTATCAACCAATGAGAAAATATAAAATGAGCGTGAGGTAATAATTCCATATTGATCCGAATCAATCCATATGCTCCCATTTTTAATAAGATTCCAGCTAGAAGCATACAAGTATAAAACATATTATAGGGTCTCATTTATCATCATCTTAAACTTTTAACTGAGTTGATTTCTTAACATGGTATCAGAAGTCAATGTGGCTAGAAATCACATGTTCGAATCTCAACCACCCCTCAAATTCAAATGGAATATTTAGCACTAGGCATGGCCTAAGTTGCATCCACACTTTATTTTCGTGTAAAAGAACATATTAGAGTATATAACATATCATGGCGCCTCAACCATCAACTTAAGCTGATGGTTGAGGCCCCAACATATGTTATATACTCTAACATGCCTCACACGAGAGCCCCTCTAGGCTAGAATTGTAGATGCAACACAGGCTCTCCTCATACCTGGTGCTAAATATTCCTATTAAATGAGGGGTGGTTGAGATTCGAACCCGTGACCTCTTATCACGTTAGCTTCTAATACCATGTCAAGAAACTCAACCAAAAGCTTAAGCTGATGGTTAAGGCCCCAGAATATATTATATATTCTTAACATTTAGGACATTCATACAATCATACTAATAACAAAAAATCAGTTCCATATATACCTTTGAAAAGCTTTGCAATGATCTGATCAATAACCTCTGCCTCCTCAAAATTTGTAGGACTATGCCCTTTCTTGAAGTTCTCCTTTCCATCAGTCACATGTATGAAAGAGTAGGATCCATACATGCTCCCTTTGAGATAATTCTTAACATAGTTTCTTCCTTTAACATTGGGTGCATTCACAATCTTGTTCTCATAAAATTCTTTATTCGGAAACAAGCTGATAGAAGGGTGCATCCGATACTGAATGTTCAAAAGATGTTTTTCTTTCCCTAACCCCGCCATCCGTTGAAATAAACTCCTTCCGAAGTTCATCTTTCCTAAAACCTATACAAAAAAAAAAGAAAAAGATTTTCATACTTTAAATCAGAGGTAGACATTATGTAGGGAGACATTATCTGACCTTGCTCCGAACCATTGCTGGGAGTTGCCGATCATCCCCTATGAGAATCACCGTTTTCAGACCAAAAAGTTGTAAAGGAATCGCTGACTCGCATTCTTTGAGCTGTGCGGCTTCATCTATGATCACTATATCAACATCCGAGCCTATTTTAATCGCGCCTGAAGCAGTGCAAAGTATCAATCGCGCATTTTCCAAGCAGAAATCCTTAACACTTCCCTTAATCTTGGGCTTAGGAAATCTCTTATGAAGTAAATTCAATATACCCATCAATCCTTTTCTATTCATCATAACCTGTTCAGTGAAATTACAACTATTTTTTCGCACATTTTCTACCAGGTTATTAAGCATACCAACTAATTTAATCATCTGTTTCGCCACACAAAGTGGTAAACTTGATGTCGGTAAGTGAGTGTATAGATTCTCTGCACAAAACACTAAACGATTTGCTAACGAAACGAAACTCTTGCTCAAAAACTCATCAAATGTCGAAAACTCATCAGTTTTTATTTCCGTCTTATCATTACTTGCTTGGTCGTTTGTTTTTCCCTTCATCTTACTTTCCTTTTTGCAATTCCTTCTTTTTTTCACCCTGTCACTACTTTTCGGTCCACAATCTTCCTTCACATCATCCTCTTTCTCGGCCTGTATCCCAACATAAGTATCGTGCTTGGCTTTAGGATCTTCAAGTAACGAAATCATGGACTCCAAACTAGGCTTCCAACCAGTTAACGGTAAGAGACACTCATTGATAAGCTTCACACGATATTTGAGAAATATGTCGACTAGCTCAAAATCATCATCGATCTTCATCCTTTTTTCATTTCCGACTAAAACTATGTCTCCTAACCCATAAGTATCATAAGCCGAGGACTCTAAGAAGAGTGTTAGTAGTCTTTTTGCAACCTGAATCACTGCTACATTGGTCGGTGCACAAGTTAGTGTCCTGCAATAGTTGAGTTTTAGTAGCACAAAAAGCATTGAAGCTAATGTCTTGGTCTTCCCTGTTCCTGGTGGACCCCAAATCAGCTTTGAATTGTATTGTTGGTGTGTGCATTTAGTCATGGAAATGCTGCTTAAAACTGCTTCTCTTTGAGACTTGTCTAATCCAAATGAACTAATAAGCTTAGACACTTCTTTTTGTGTAACATTGAAGTTTTCTTCAGAGATGCAAAGGGTACAATAACCATCATCCACCTGAGAAACACTCGTTAGACTTAAAAAGAAGGTGAGGAAGACTGAAAATGACTTGGTGGACAAATTAAGATAGTTGGAAATTCGAAATGTATGCCGAAGAATCCATGTGAACGACTGTTGGAATTAGTATATTGATTTGTATAACAGACCCCAATCTTTTGAGAATAGGACTGGTATTTTGTTGTTTTTGTTGCATGTTGTTGCTTCAAATACCTTATGTTAATATTCTAAAGTAGTGGGAATGCCCAATCAAGTCAATAGTAGAGGTGTTCGTTCGAGTCATCTGGTTGATTTCGGGTCATGTGTATTGGGTCAATTCTAAATCAAGTCTTGTACTCACATCGATTTTTACATATTTTTTACATATTTTTACATTCATGTTGAAGTCAAGTCAGGTTTGATTACAAAATTGGGTGAATATCAAGTCATCATGTCTGTTTTAAATACCTTTATTCAAACAGCTAGTTTTGGACATGACGAGGTCAATTTGGTCCGGCCCAATTCGCGCGTGTAACAACTTGCACATTTTTTCCGTTTTCTGGGCATTTCTCATTTTTGACCATAAAGGTATCAATTCTTAAAATTGATACCTTTAACGTCAAAATTGATAAATACCCAGAAAATTGAAAATATTATTATACGCGCATGAAATGAGCCAGCCTACACTTCATCTCAACTTGTAACAATCTCGCCCAAACTTTTGTCTTATTCAAAAGTCCACCAACAAGTAAAACCAACTAAAAACAATAGATATACTTACAGAAGAGTCATGTTGTAGCATCTTGTTAATGGGCCCCAATCTTCTACTATCAAGATCAATATTCAATGCCCTCCAAATCCTCATATTAGTAGTAACATTCATCAAATATGTAACAAAAACTCTCCCATCTTTCTTACTAAACATCTCCCAATCAATCATTTGTGACAACAATATCTCCAACTTAAGTTCCTCTTCATCATAATTTGACACATACCCAAAATAAAGGGGTTTATCCGGTTTGATCAAATCATCAATACTTTTTGGCCTTATATTTGTTATAGCAAATATATCACCTGTCTCTGGCTCGTAATGTGCGGCATGGTTATTAACATCATGTATTATTTTTGTTAAAATGTCGTAATATAATTCTTTAGGAGGCTTATATTTCTTCGAAAGCTGAATAGATGATATCTCACAAGCTGGTGCATGGCCAACTGATTCTAAACCGGAACAGAATTCTGCACGAGTCTCCTCTATAAGTGGTAGTTTGAATGAGTTCATGAAATGTTGGGTTGATGAGAATGTGTCCGGTATGGGTTTCACCTGTTTATAGAATACAATGTAAAAAAATTGAGAAAACAATTAGGGCAGGGCCTAGGAGTGGGCAAGAGGGACTGACGCCTAGGGCCCCATGTTAAAAAAAATAAAATTAATGGTTGTAGAAGTGTCTATATACGTGATAAATTGCAAAGGAAAAGGGCCTCGATGTGCTATTTCGCCCAAGGCACAAATATATGTAAGGCCGACCGTGAAAACAATATATAAATTTAGCTGGTCTCGTGAGGGATTGTTTTACCGTGTGACCACCAGTTCAATCGGTTTTACTATAATTTTTTATTGTTATAGTATATAACATATCTTGGGGTCTCAACCATCAGGTTAAGCTTTTGGTTGAGTTGGTTCTTTGACATGGTATCATAAGCCAGCGTGACAAGAGGTCACGGGTTCGAATCTCAATCATCCCTCATTTAAAGTGGAATACTCAACGTATGTGCGCATCCACACTTCTAGCCCAATGGGCTATTATGTGAAGGGGCGTGTTAGAGTATATAAGATATCCTGGAGCCTCAGCCATCAGCTTAAGCTTTTGATTGAGTTGGTTCCTTGACATTTATGTTATGCGATTAGTTTTGATCAAGTACAGGTTATAATTGATACGCCCTCCGTTCTTTTAAGTTCTTCCACCTTATTATAATGGGCAGCTTCAAAAGTTCTTCCACTTTAGAATACTTTCTATTTTTGAAAAGGTTTCATCTCACTTTTATCCCTTAAAACCCCACTTTCATTACTTCATAATACTATTTAATTATTACTTCACACTACTATTTAATTATTTTTTCTCTCATACTTCCAATATAGTCATTACTTTACACTACTGTTTAATAAAAATAATACCCACTAGGTCACTACAGTCTACAACCCAAAGATTATATCTACCTTAATATTTGTGAAAAACCCAAAGTGGAATAACAAATAAGATTGGAGGGAGTACCATTAAGATCACAAATTGAATATTTTTAAAAGTATTAACTGATCATTTATAAGGTCTTGATAAAAATCGCTTTACCGTGAGACTAATAGCTCTATCGGTCGAGCTATTCTCTAGAGAGGCCGTCTTTTTGAGATACGTCTCTCAGGTCAGTCTATTGTAACTTAATGCCTATTTTTACTCTATATTTCCTTTATGGGTAGGGATGGCAATTCAGTCCGAATCCGACCCTAGTCCGACTCGATCCGAGGAAAATAATCCGATTCGAGTACGAGGATTAAGACATCCGACTCCGACTCCAACTTTACGCTCCGAGTCCGAGTTAGAGACGGACCGGAGGTGGACCTTATTTAAAATCCGAGACTCCGACCCGACTCCGACCCTGAAGGACATCCGACTTTGAATTTGACTTTTACACTAAAATTTTGTTTCCATTAAAACACTAGATCACGTGACTAATTCAAGTTCTTTCTTATATTAATTGTAATTTTCTATTTTGAAAAAGTATTTGGTATTTTTATTTAGATTAATGAATCAAGATAAGACAAATGAAATCAAGAGAAATAAAATACGCCAAATCAAAATACGAGAAAACTTTGTTAAATTTTAGTAGTATGATTATTTTTGTTGTTAAAATTGAATTCAAATTAAAGTACATAATTATTTGTTAAATTGTATATGAAAAATATATTTTGTAAATTTTGTATGCTTTAAAATCATTAGTACAATATCACAACGATACTGTTTGATAATAATCCGACTCTGCATCCGACTGTGTTGGAGATCCGAGAGTCCGAGTCGGGGCAAACTTGGAGTATGCGTAATCCGAGTCCGAGTGGAGGTGGACTGAAAATAAAAGTCCGACTATTATCCGGAGCAAAGTCGGAGTATGTATAATCCGAGCCGAGTCTGACCCATTGCCATTCCTATTTATGGGTCGGCCTAATTAGAGATGGTCTCTCCAAAAAACCGTTTCTCACAAGAATAATTTGTTTTTTGAAAACGTTATAATTGATCATTTATAATTTATAACTTAAAAGCAGAATAGACTATTTTAAGATTATAATGAATTCCTTTAACGTTGTAATTGAACCTTTTATTTTAATTGATCTATTTAAGATTTATTGTTAAAATTAATTTTTTTTAATTTTGAGTTTGGGCCAGTTCATTAATACCGGTCGGCATAATAAAACGGTTCCATATGCGTTTTTGCATATAATATAATTTACTTTGATAATTGATTAGTTCTTTATGTTCCACAACAAAAATACACAAAAGGTTAGCATAGTTAAATTGCTTTTAGATAATCACAAAATCTCACAAGAGACGGTCTATAGGATAGACCATAAAATTGGGTCAACCTATTTTCCTTAACTAATTTTTTTATTATAATATCAATTATATTATGTTATAATCCTAAATGTAAGGTATTATAACCTCGAATATACTATTCTATAACCCCAAATATAAGTTATTATAACCCCAAACAATTTATTATAACCCCAAATATACTATGTTATATTTTGGGCTGGGATTCATGGATTCCGTCTATAGAATAGATCATCTCCCACGAGACTTACTGTTATATAATAAGGGTGCAAATACACAATAATTTAGGGTCACGTACTGCCTAGCTAGGCACTGAATACCTTTTATACGTCCAAAATTAACTCTAATGCTAGTTCTTAAATAAAGAATATAAAAGACCGATGGAGATAAATTAAACAAGATAAAAAAATTCATCAAGATAAAGTTTAGTTGATATATTTATTTGCTTGAGATTATATATTCATAGAGATAAATAACATTAAAGCTAATTAAAGAGAATAATCTTATAATAAGCTGATAAAGGAAAATAAAAGTATTACCAAAGAGAAAATGATATTCTATTAGGAAAATGCAGCCGTTAGACTATGATTATTAAGAAATGTGAGCAATCTTTTTCTTAACATGCCACTTTTTTGAATGATCTACAAGGAAATATTCTATTAAAAATTAAATGTTGCAAATTGGGGAAAGAGATGTTTATTGTCATGACTTCAACTAAAAAAACACTTGGAATTGCAGCACAATTATGGTCCAAATTGGAATACAAGTATGAATGCAGCACAGACCCTCCTCATTTACCATGCGCTAAATATTCCACTGTAAAGGAGGAGTGGTTGAGATTTGAGCTCGTGATCTCTTGTCACGTTGGCTTTTGATACCATGTCAAGGAACCAACTCAACCAAAAGCTTAAACCGATGATTGAAGCCCTAAATTATGTTATATACTCTAACATTTATAACTAAACAAAAATTATATTGGTAAAAATACATAGCTATATATAACTTAAAAACAAGTATTAAAAAATGAGTATATTATAATTACCTTATTAACGTAGAGATTATTGTTAAGAACATCTTTGATTGACCATAAGAACACAAAGTCTAAAATGTCAGGGACTCCTTCCTTTTTTCCTTTGCTAAACTTCTTCATTTTCGTATTCATCAATTGCACAATGCCACAAAATAAAAGAATTTAAAAAAATATACACTTTTTTTTTTGAAAGGAAAATAAATATACACTTTATACTTTACAATTTGAATAATATAGGAGTTATTTTCCCTCTTTCAATGTACAAATAATAGAAAGATGCATCATCATAAAATTAAATTTGGAAAGTTAACTAATTTATGCTTCAAAATTCAAAATAAAATTCAAAATTTTCTTGGGTTATTTTCTCTCTTTCTATATATGAATAATAGAAAGATGCATTTACATAAAAATGAAAAATATAACTAATATATACTTCAAAATTAAAATAATTCTCTATTTTTTTAGGTTGTTTTTCCCTCTTTAAAGATGCATTTGCATAAAACTTATGTATCTTTGTGAAATTAAATAGAGTTTAGATAATGTAATAATGGAAGGTGCTTTACTTGACGAAGACTTGGTACTTGACGAAGACTTGGAGATTGCTTTTTGAATTATGGACTATAGCTATAGGAAGGGGAGGGTAACTAAGTAACTTAGAGTCGAAGAATTCGAGAAAAGTATTATACTCCCTCCGTTAAATATTATGTGCAACTGCAGTACAATTTGCGGTTGTCAATGCATTTTTTGTTATGTTTAGTTAAAAAAGGAAAGAAGGAGAGAGAAAATGGAGTGAGGATCACTTTCCTTCCCATTAAAGGAAAGAAGGAGAGAGAAAAATTGTATTTGTAAATTGGGGGTAAAATTGTAATTACATTGGTTATTTTTAGCTAAAAAAGGAAACAAAACAATGAGTTGCAGATAACCTTGATCGGACAAAAATGGCAAAAGCTGCAGATAATATTTAACGGAGGGAGTATTTGCTTTAGATGATACAAAATTCGAATCTATCCGTTTAACTATTTCTTACCCTTTAAATTTTACTTTTAATAGTTGAATATTGTAAGATTGTTTCAACATGAGACGAGTCTATATATAAAATCAGCCAATTTCTCTAAGTGGTCACTTTAAGATGGTAAGTGAATAAGTGATCATCATTTGAAGGTTGCAAGTGGTTCCTTTGACACTGTAAATATACGTTAGGTCAACTAAGTAGAGATGATTTTGCCGTAAGACCGTTTCATTTGAGAATTTGTGGTCCTTTAATTAATGAAGCTTCATGCTTGATTTCTTCTCCTTTATCTATAATTTTTATCTTGCTTTAACTATTTCTTACCCTTTAAATTTTAGCTTTACTTATTGAAGCTTCATGCTTGCATTGATTTCCTTTTTCTTTAATTAGTTGTTATGTTTACCACTTTTACATGATGTGATTATTAATTGTTCAAATTGTATTACTAGTCATAGTCATGGTGCATTGTCGGCAAAAAAGAATAATCCTGGTAGTAAATTTCCTTTGATATCCCTCATTTTGTAAGAATTACTTTCTTTAATTCACTACTAAAGTCTCATTTGCTTTAGCACTCTATCCAATGCATTTATTTAATTGTTAATATCTCTAATTGTGCATAACAAAAAATTATGGAAAGTTGATATAAATAATCTTTGCATTGAGACGAATCAAACAATATTCCACTTGACTATGTTTTAACTTATAGATTAATAATAAAATACAAATTAAGAGTAAGATATGAATAGTGTCAAAAAGCAAATAGAAACTTAGTGGCAAATTGAATGGAGCATAATTTTTAATTGTTTTTAAGCTTTTACTTTTTTATTTATTAAGGTAGGTCTGGGGAGGGTTAAGAAAAATCAAGCATAAGTCTCACCAAGACACAACAAAAATAGTAGTC
>JAAKBH010001004.1:0-10000 GCA_019776075.1 Amaranthus palmeri
TGATCAATAACCGTCCCCATAACCTTCTGGAGTCTGCCTGTAAGGATCCTGGAGATGACCTTATACATAACCGTGCAGCAAGCAATAGGTCTGAAGTCACCAACTTTATTGGCACTGGTGACTTTGGCAATAAGGGTAACAGAGGTGCAATTGAAAGGGGGAAAGAGAGTGTTGTTTGCAAAAAACTCCCTAACCGCATTGATGAAGTCCTCCTTTATTATATCCCAAGTCTTCTTGAAAAACCCCGCATTGAAACCATCTATGCCCGGAGCTTTGTTGGAGTTCATACCAAAAAGAGTATCCTTGATTTCCTCCTCATGCACATCTTGGATTTCTATATATATATATATATATATATATATATATATATATATATATATATATATATATATATATATATATATATATATATATATATATATATATATATATATATATATATATATATATATATATGCCACTAAAATCACCCAAATCAATACCAACAAAAGCTTCCATGCGGTCTTCATCTATGGGATGCACAGTGTGAGCGACAGGAAAATTTTGTGGCAAGAGCTTGATAAGATCGACTTCAATTCCCCGTGTGTGTTTATTGGAGACTACAATGCAGTTTATAAGGAAGAGCACAGGAAGAACGACTCTGTGGTTACAACATATGAGACTCATGACATGAAGCAATGGTTAGAGCATAATGATCTCCATCCTTTGAGGGAGAGGGGTCACTACTATTCATGGTCAAACAAAGAATGTGGGGAACAGCGCACGTTGACTAAAATAGATCATGCGATTGGAAACCTGCAATGGTTGACAACCTATAGCCAAGCTACCGTCAACTATGCCAACTCTCAGACATCAGATCATACCCCGCTCATCATTCAGCTTGATAGCCATCTCCAGAAGCAGAATAGCCCCTTCCGGTTCTTTAACTACCTTTGTGAGCACAAGGATTTTCTCAAGATTGTGAGACAGGCCTGGAATGTGAAAGTTAAAGGATCAGGGCTTCACAAGATCTGGCACCAGTTGAATAATGTGAAAAGAGCCTTGAAAACTCTTCACGTGCGGGAATTTGCTGGGATAGAAGATAGAATCAGAAAATGGGAGGAAACTCTAGATCATGTGCAAAACCAACTTCGAAACGATCCCATGAATGAGGACTACCATTATAAAGAAAAAGAGGCAACAATTCAGATTCGCAAGTGGAGGAAAATAGATGAAAAGGCGTTGCTTCAAAAGTCTAGAATCAATTGGATCAAGCAAGGAGATGAAAGCTCTGCTTATTTTCACGCCTCTGTGAAGGAAAGAAGAGCTGCAAACAGTATTACAGAGATTCAAACATCAAAGGGTAAATGGGTCAACTCCACAAAAGGCATCCAAGATGAAATCATAAACTTCTATCAGAACCTCCAAGGCACTGAAACACCGAACCTCAAGGAGATCGATAGAAGCATCATGAGGAAAGGGCCCCAGTTAGACAATCGAAATACCCAGATGCTTATACAGGGCATAGATGATAAGGAGATCAAAGATGCGGTTTTTGGGATGAGCGATAACAAAGCTCCAGGGATTGACGGCTTCAATGCTTGCTTCTTCAAAAAGGCTTGGGACATCATCAAAGAGGATCTTTCTAGTGCCATCAAAGCTTTCTTCGATCAGACCGAGATGTTTCAACCTATTAACTGCACTGCTGTCACCCTCATCCCTAAAGTGACTAATGCGAACAAAGTTGGAGATTTTAGACCTAATACTTGCTGTAATGTTTTGTACAAGATCATCTTTAGAATCCTTGCAGGGAGACTACAGAAAGTGATGGGGAAGGTTATTGATCAAGCACAATCGGGGTTCATTCCAGGTAGACAAATGGCAGATACCATTCTTCTAGCCGCTGAGATCATCAAAGGTTACTCTCGCAAGAACAACAGCCCTTGCTGTATGATCAAGATGGACCTGAGGAAAGCTTATGACTCGATTAGCTGGAACTTCCTCTTCTCTGTCATGGCTGAAATGGGTTTTCCTCCTTTTTTTGTTAATTGGATTAAATCCTGTGTCACCACTGTCTCATTCTCTGTTTTGATCAATGGCACTCCCACCAAGCCGTTTGCAGCTAAGAGAGGTCTTCGTCAGGGGGACCCTATATCTCCTTACCTATTTGCTATAGCGATGGAGTATCTATCCAGACTCATGCATGATCAGAGACACCATGGGAACTTCCATTACCACCCCAAATGCAAAGAAGAAAACATCACCCACTTACTTTTTGCAGACGATCTTCTCTTGTTCTGTCGTGCAGATAAGATGTCCATTCAGAGTAGTATGAGCACCTTCAAGAAGTTCTCGACTGCCTCAGGCTTAGAAGCAAATGTCAACAAAAGTAATGTGTACTTCTCGGGGGTTGATGATCAGACCAAGCACAGGTTATTACACTTTCTTCAAATGACAGAGGGCTCTTTTCCTTTCCGGTACTTGGGGGTGCCTCTCCACTCGAAAAAGCTCAATTCCAGGGATTGTCGTCCGCTAGTGGAGAAAATAGTGGGTCGTCTTAGCTACTGGTCCTCGCGTCTTTTGTCCTACGCAGGGAGAATCCAGCTGGTCCGCAGTGTTATTGGGGGCATTCAGAACTTCTGGGCCTAAATCTTTTGCCTCCCTAAGAAGTTGATTAAAATGGTCGAAAGCATCTGCGGATCTTTCATATGGACAGGTAAAGAGGGTATTTCTAGAAAAGCGGCTGTGGCTTGGAGTCAGATGACGCTTCCTCTGTTAAAAGGAGGTCTGAACCTCAAAGACATGCACACGTGGAACAAAGCCGCCATGTTGAAGCATATTTGGAACCTAGCTTGGAAAAAAGACAACTTATGGGTAAAATGGGTTCACAGTCATTATCTGCGCAATCAAGATATTCGAAATGTTCGTGTTTCCATTCATGCATCGTGGGCCTTCAAGAAGATCATCAAGCACAGCTATCTTGTTGACAAATTAGGGGGGTGGGATTAATTCATAAACGATCCTAACTTCTCTATTGGTGGTGTTTATAATCGGCTGATGGAAGATACTCCTAGGGTAGCATGGAGCAACATCATGATAAAGAACTATGCCAGTCCAAGCGCAAAGTTCATCACTTGGTTAGCTATTCAGAACAGGCTTGCAACGAAGGATCGCATTGAAAAATGGATAGATAATACTTATGATAAATGTGTTCTTTGCAATGGAGCTATTGAATCGATTGAGCATCTTGTTTTTGATTGCCATAATGCTAAGGCCATTCGCACTCAGATTTTCAGCTTCCTCCGTGATAGTTTTGATATGACCGACTTCCAAGCTGAGATTGATTTCATGGCTAAGATCAACAAGAAGAAAACCGACAGAGCCAAGCTGATTGTTGCTATATGGACTGAAATGATTTATTGTATCTGGAGACAGCGAAATGGGAAAATTTTTGACAATCGCACCTTTAGTCAGAAAGAGATGTATGATCTTATTATCTTTAGAGTTGCAGGGAGGGTTAGTAGTAGGATGAATGATATTTTTGTATCTATGTAGCTTTTTGGTAGTTTTTGGGTTATAGCTCCCCTTTTTGCTGTGAGTGATAGCGCTTTTGGTGGCTGGGTCTGCAGTTAATTTACAGACCGAGCGTTTTAGTCTTCCCTCTGTATGTATATTTTTGGTATATAATACAAATCAATTGACAAATATATATATATATATATATATATATATATATATATATATATATATATATATATATATATATATATATATATATATATATATATATATATATATATATATATATATATATATATATATATATATATATATATATATATATATATATATATATATATATATATATATATATACTCCCTCCGTTCTTTTTTAATTGTCCACATTACTATAACGGGTAGTTTCATATGTTTGTCCCATTTCCTAAAATGGAAAGTTTGATACCCTCTTTTCACCCCCTCTCTCTTCTAATATCCCATTTATAATAATTAATTTATATTTTCTCTCTCATAATACCAATACAATCATTAATTCACACCACTATTATAATAAAATAATACCCACAATCAACAAAGATTCCCACTATCTTAATATGTGTGAAATCTTCAAATAGGACACACATATAAGAACGAAGGGAGTATATATATATATATATATATATATATATATATATATATATATATATATATATATATATATATATATATATATATATATATATATATATATATATATATATATATATATATATATATATATATATATATATATATATATATATATATATATATATATATATATATATATAGGGGAGGGATCCAATGAGAAGGGGGTTGAAAATAAGAAGGGTAAGAAGGATTCTACACCCTTGATTTGACTAAAACAAAAAAATCTAAGGACACGATTGAGTCAAAAACACATAATTGTAAAAGTCACTATGTTACGCAGAAAAGTAACTATGACATAAATTTTAAAGTGTTCTTTTTTTATAACATAGTATCTTTTTTTATATAAATAGTAACTAAAAAAAATCAAACAAAATCCTTCTCATCCTTCTCATTTTAAAATCCTTCTCATTTGATCCTAAATCTATATATATATATATATATATATATATATATATATATATATATATATATATATAGATCTTTTTGATCAAATAGCGATGGCTTGGCGATGAAAACTATTTGTAAAATATGAAATTGTATATTTTTATTTGTCTTTTACATATGAATTTTACCCCCAACATTTTTTTCTTTTTATATAATCATAATATATATGAATAATATATATGTTACTTGCTAAATGCTAACCCAATTACCCTTATTTCATGGACTCGAACTAGTATTTATAGAATTTAAGCTTATATGGGTAACGCTATACGAGTTTAGATGTTAAATTAGTATTAAATATTTGTAAAACACGATAATAACTCTCTTACAAATATATGAAAAATACAATGACTTATAAATATTTTAAATTTGACAAATAATATTGGTATTTATTAATTAAATTCTTAACTAGATACTAATAGTAGTAATAATAATAATAATAATAATAATAATAATAATAATAATAATAATAATAATAATAATAATAATAATAATAATAATAATATAAATAATAGTAATAATAGTAATAATAATAATAATAATAATAATAATAACAATAATAATAATAATAATAATAATAATAATAATAATATAAACAATAATAATAATTATTACAATAATAATAATATAAAAGTAATAATAATAACAATAATGATAATAATATAAAAATAAAAATAATGAAAATAATAATAAGAATAATATAATAATAATAGTAATAATAATAATAATAATAATAATAATAATAATAATAATAATAATAATAATAATAATAATAATAATAATAATAATAATAATAACTTTATGAAATTAAATTAGATCAGATCAGATCAGACCAGACCAGATCAGACCAGATCAGACCAGATCAGACCAGACCAGATCAGATCAGACCAGATCAGAAAGATTCAGATCAGATCAGACTGAATCAGACCAGATCAGACCAGATCAGATCAGATCAGATCAGACCTTAGTAAATTCAGACCTTATTCAATCAGATCAGACGAAGAGAACAGGCCCTTAGTAGCACAAATGCTTGTATATAAAGTGATGACACTTGGAATAAATACTTATAACTTATATGAAGTAACAAATAACACAAATGCTTATAGAAACGACACTTGGACAAATGTACTATAAAGTGACAAATAACAGAAATGCTTATGAATTATAGAAATCAATCACGGTGATTTGTAAATCAACACAAAAGACAAAGAATTATATTAATAAAATAAGTAAAATTAAAAAAGATAAATTACAAGTTAAAAAAAAGTCACCGTATCAAATCCTTGCATATGGGTGTGATTTGTTAAGGTGGCAAATAACCGTTATTAAACTATTTCTCTCTCTAAAGTTTATTTTTCAACCTAAGTAAAATTAAAAAGGATAAATTATAACCTAAGTTTATTTTACATTTTATCTACCCCACTTAAATTTCTCTTCCTTAATAATTTATCTAATAATGGAAAAAGTACGATCTAAAAATGAATGGTATACGTAGCATAACTCTTCTTGGACTACCAATAGTGTTATCTATATCTATATGGATAGATAAAATATATAGACAACCAATAGAAATGCAGCAAAATTGAGTATTTTGTTTTTTATTCACATCACTTTCAGTGTTTTCTAAATCATTTTTTTTAAAAAAAATTTCTAATTCTTTCTAATTTTATGATTATGCGAATTTTATATAATAAAGAGCTTTTAGTAATATGTTTTAAACACACAATAAACAAACACAACTTAAAAAAAAACCTTGAAAAAAAACGAATATTTCTCTTTTAAAAAATTTTATTGTTTGGTTTGAATCACAATCAACGATGTCGTTGGATTTTGTAATGGAGCATGTGGTGAAGCCTTTATCTTGTTTTGTTTACAGCAGAGGGAAAGGCTGTGTGTCCTACATAAGAAGTTATGATGATAACATAGCTTCTCTCAAAGAAGAACTTCAGAACTTACATCTTGAAAAGAAGGAATTAAAAAGTAAAGTGTCCAATGGGCAGAAAAACCTGGAAACTATCACTGAAAAAGCTGCATTTTGGCTTAACAAAGTGAGTAAATTGAGCCAAAATAAGGAGTTGAAGAAGTTAGTTGTATGTGAACAAAAGATAGCTGAAAAGGTGGTTATGTTAATGGAGGAAAAAGATTTGATGAAGGTTTTGAGAGAGGGTGATGAGATGATGATAGGAGTTGTGATTAAAGTGATGGAGCTTCATGATGAAGATGATGATGATGAGACTAAAGAGTTTAAGAAGATTTTAAAAGGACTTGTAGTGGAAGTAATGGAGGAGATTATTGAGAAGTTTAAGAAGATGATAACTGAGGATATCAAGGTAATTATACTCTTCTGAAGTATATTCCTAGTAAATGTATGATTTATGATTAGACCTGGGAAAACGATCGGGCGACCGGGTTTTGGGTCGGTTCATTTTCAATGATTTATGATTAGACCTGGGAAAACGATCGGGCGACCGGGTTTTGGGTCGGTTCATTTTCAGATCGTGTCATTCCTGATTTCGGGTCGGTCGGTCTGACCTAACAAGTTATGACATATTAATATAATTGACACAATATTAAAGCCTTATGTGATTAAATTCAAGTTAAAAGCAAAATAATTACGATGGATAAAAATACGCTAAATGCGTGTATTTTGAGATCTACTGATGAGTTTTAGGGTTCAAGTGATGTACTCAATATGTTGAGATACTTTGAAAACTACTCCTAAAATTTTATTTGAAATGAATTCTAACATTGAGATTACTCTAAAAAATGATATTGGACCTTTCAAAACGGGTCGGTCGGATCGGTTGCCGATCGGGTCATTTTCGGTCGGTAAGTTAATATCAAATTTATAAATAAAATATAAAATTATGAAATAATATCGTGTTTTTCTCTTGCGAATTAATAGACATGCCTATACACGCTTAGGGCTGTAAATTCGGTTACTCGGTCGGGTTTTGGGTCGGATTTCATCGGGTTCGGATATTCTCGGGTCCGGGTTGTTTCGATCATTATAACATTTTAACTCGGGTCGATTCGGTTACCGGTCTAATCGAGTTCGGGTCTTTATCGGGTTAATACCACATTGGGTCGGTTTCGGTTTGAGTTCAGGTCGAATCAAGTTCAGTTTGTATCGGGTTCGGTTAATACAGTTCGGATCCAGATCGATTATACTGCAGGTCAAATTGAGTTCGGTTAGACTATGGGTCGGGTCATTTTTCATTTTAAGTTAATGTCAGGTCGGGTTATATTGGGTTCGGGTTGACTTCCAATCGATATATTATTTTTGAATTTTGAGTCTTCCATTCGGTTATTTGTCGTATTCGAGTCGGTTAAAGTCCAATTCAATTGATTTTATAAAGAATGAACTTTATTTTATTATACAACTAGATAGTGCTCGTGCGATGCACGGCTTTATCAAATTTTTTGACATATTTGTTTATGTTAGAAATTAAAATTGTAAGAAATAAGCTATATGTTATAGTTATATTTCGTTTCACTCTAAACTAGATTAAGCTGAATTAAATGCTAAAATAAACTTGATTCGGCCGAATCAAACTTATTTTATCTAGACTTCATTTTATTCCACCTAATCAATTGTCACCAGCGGTCTGTTGGGTCAGGGTGTTACAAAACTAAATTTAATTCAACTAATCAAACTTATTTTTACGTAAAGTAAACTTAATTCAGCTGAGTCAAACTTATCTTTGGCTCAACTAGACTTGACGCTGTTAAATTAAACTATTATTTACATGAACATTACTTGATGCAGATGAATCAAGCTGAGTTCTAGCTAAAAAAATTTTGTTAAGTTGAATCAAACATATATTTTTCCTAAAGTAAACTTGGTTCAGCTAGACAAACTTACACAATATAAACTAGCAATTCTTTTATCTTATATGATACCACCAATTTTGCTTTTACATATTTTCTTTTATTTATAAATATCCATTTTTATAATTCAATACGCTTTTTTTATTAGTCATTTTGTTAAAAGCTTATAAGACTAGAGACAAAGTCAATAATAATAATAATAATAATAATAATAATAATAATAATAATAATAATAATAATAATAATAATAATAATTTTAATAATAATAAAAATATTTTTTTAAATATACTTTTAAAAAAAGTGACAACATTGTCCTAAATAATACTCCCTCCGTTTCTTCTTAATTGTCCACTTTCCTTATTTGGTAAAGTCTCTTTACTTGTCCACTTTCTATTTTTGGCAAAACTTTTTACCTAAATACCTCCAACTACCCCATCTTATATTATTTAATAATACCCCATCTACCACCTTTTCAATTATAATAATCACTTAAAATACCCCACTACCACCTTTTCAATTATTATATTCACTTAAAATACCTCACTACCATCTTTTCAATTATTATAATCAATAAAATAACCCCACTACCACACCACTCTTAAAATCCGATCCAAAGGCAAAGTGGACAATTAAGAAGAAACGAAGGGAGTATAAAATAAAAAAGACAAATTAAAATAAAAAGTGAGGCAAAATAAGAGACGAGACAAATTACTAAACTACCGTCCCACCCTCCCACTCCCACGTTTCCCACAAACACTCCCACTCCCACGTTTCCCACAAATTACTAAACTTCCTTCTCAAAAACCACTTCTAACTTCACTACTCAAAGCCTTAAACAGGTATTCGATTTCTCCAAGTTTCTCCTTAAAATTTAAAGAGATAATTGTAAATTCTAATTAACAGATTAAAAATTGAAATTGAAAATTTGCTTTGTATTGGTCTGCAAAATGGTCTACAAATTCGGTTAACCATATTGTCGGGTTAATCTCGGGTGTTGATTGTGGGTCATTTCGGGTAGGATTATGTCGAATACCTATCGGGTTAAAAGCGGGTTCGAGTTGTACAAGTCGGGTGCAAATCGAGTTCGGTTAACCACATCATCGGGTTCATATCGGGTGCGGGTTATTCTCGAGTCGGTTGTCGGTCGATTATGAGTCTAAAATATTCGGGTACATGTCGAGTTACGGGTCGACATCAGGTTGAATTTCTATCGGTTACAGGTCACTACACCTCGGGTCAACCAACGGGTTGGATACAGGTCGATTTCGGGCGGTATTACAGTTCGGGTCAATTTTTTACAGCCCTATACACGCTCCATAAGTACCTGTAGGGAATTTACACAGGTGGTTTTCAAAGAGCTAATACAAATATATATACTGCTCACTCCGTTTCTGAATATTGGCCATTACATTTTGGGCAATTTTACAATAAGGTGCCACTTTTACTATTTTGAAAGTTAAAGGTTACTCAACTTCAAGTTTTGTCCAGAAACTTTCATTTTTTAAAACTTTGTTCAAATTTTCTATCCTAAAAAAAATTTTCAAATTTTAAACGAACAT